>JAQLOL010014420.1:0-11421 GCA_029783665.1 Naso thynnoides
GACGTCATAGCGTTGAGCCCTCCCTCTGTTTGCTGATTGGCCCACACGATTTTAGGCTGGAGAAAACCAAAGTGTATCGAGAGTTCCCTGACTGTGTGGTAGCTTAAGATAATTAAGTGGACCACCAGTGGGCACTAGCCTGGCTAGGCATGGGCTGGAACTAGACAAATTGTGTAGACCCAATATGGTTTCAGTAACATGAGCCTCACATGGGAAGCCCATGTAGGCTGACTATATGGGCCCGATAAGGGACATTAGTGTGATAAGAGGGCATGGGCTGAAACTGGGTGACATTATCTGGGATCCATATGTTTTCAGTAATACCCGTTCCACATGAGAAGCCTGTGTAGGCTGACTCTACGGGCCCCATAAGGATCTGTGTGGGCTAAGTGGGCATGGTCTGGAATTTGGTAACATTTATATGGGCGCCATACGAGGTTGTGGGCTAAGTTGGCCAGGGCCCCTTATGTGGAAAGGCCAACATCGGTCCAATTACACTTCAGACTAGGGGGCTGAAATTGACATGGCACATTCCTGGGGCCTCATGGGTTAACATATTCCGATTTGATTTGATGATTTTGCAGCTGAAATTGCTATTAGAAATTGAATGGTGTCAATACACTAAGCGTGCACTCACACAAGGCAATCCGTACCATGCCTAAGCACGTTTGACCCCCAAAGTCCAGTTTGTGTGACAAGTGTGAGCACTCCTTACCATTTCCAAACACAGCACACTTTGTTGGCTCTGGCACAGTTGGAAGAGGTGGGCTTTGGCACAGTACGGATGCAGATGCACGAGCACAGTCACAGAGTGCCAACATCACTGTGACTGTTTGTGGAGGATTCACCTAAAGCTCAGGCAGACAACAGCATACAGAGTCCAGATAAAGAGCAGTGAAAAAATCCATGACTGTCTTTTAGATCGTGGATACCAGAGAACAATTTAAAAATTTTATTACAAAAAATGAGGGTAAAAATACGGGTAGCACTCCATAGATCAGGTAGCTCAAGTGTGCTCAGGCACAGTTAGACTGGAGCAATGTGAATGCAGACCAGCAGGTAAGAGGGGAGGGGGAACATTCGTTTTTCTGCATGGTACGGGACAACTGGGACAAGTGTGAGTGTGCCCTAAAATGCCTGTTTTGTGGGGTCTGTTTTGTGGAGGAGCAAAAACACACAGGACCAACTCCACCCTATTTGCCACTTCTCAGGAATCGCTTGGTGCGATTTTTGGTGTTGAAATCATGACAAGGACACTAAGGCCTGCTTTTTGGAGCCTATTATGGGTAGGAGCCATTTAGATGCACGGGCCCAACACAGTTTGGGAGAGCACAAATGACACAATTTTAGGGCCTCGCTTGGGATGACCCCCAAAACTGACTTGCCCCAATGACATTATCAACCCACCAAAACCGAAGTTTAGCTGACAATTATTTTGTGATAGAAATGTCACCAAAATGCATTTTAATGCAGAAATTAACTTAAAATATTGCACTTTCCCCTGAGTATCTAATGTCTATGGAATGTCTGCCATTTTTTTATTCCATAGCAACCACCATAGAAGAGTAAAAATAGAAACAAGAAAGATCTCCATCATAAAAAGATCATACATTAACTGAACAAAGATTAAGAAAATAAAAAAATACATTTCTCACTAAAGACTTTTTAAATTATAAACTTTTACAGTAATATGCTCTTAAATAATACTTTCAGAAGATGTACCACTGTCAATTTTCTGTTAATTTTTCGTTATTATTATTATTATAATTAGTATTGTTATTTGCATTTTTTCTTTTTACATTTTATTTATTAAATTATGTATTAATATACTTTACCCCTTCATATAACCAATCAATTAATTATTAGTATAATTAAAATAAAATAATGTAACAGTCTATAATAATTCTGCTGGCATATTGCTCCATAGTTTATGTGCAGAACATTTTGTTTTGACAAATGCAATGCAATGTTATTTAATAACAAGGCAAATTCTGTGGCCAGCTATGCCTCATGGCTTTAAAAAGTTTGACTTTAGGTCATGCATATTGTAGCCTACCGTAACGGTCTCACTCCGCGGCCTTTTATTTTGAATTTCTTCAGAGCAGCACTAACAGCAGCAGTTGAAGGAGCACCGGAGCGCGAAGGCAGCAACAGTTGAGTAGCGTACCTGCCAAGCTGACTATCATGTGAAGTTCTTGTATTAAATGGTCATTATTATCGAAGAATTATAAGCTAAGACACTGGGGAATTTGTCAAAATTGCCATTTGAACTCCTCTAAGGTTTTAGTGTGTGTTTTAGCTAATGGTAGCTAATGTTAGCAGGCGTACTAATTAACTCAACTTAGTTGACATAGCCTACTATATTACACTGGTTTTCAAACAGCCCCTCCCAAAATCAAAGGCAGTATAAATATTTACAATGTAAACACAAAACGTTTGTGAATCTTCGGATTCTTCCCCAAAATGCAAGCTTAATTAGTTCAGCAGCTGCACAGGGCGGCTCTTTTAATTTCTGCCCAGCTGCTTTTTTTGTGTGTTTTTTTAGTGTGCCTGAGCTAGACAGACATTTATAAAACAAGCTGTGTGTTCAATGACAGAGCTAGTGTTACATTAGATTAATTTTTGAAGCTACATCCGTTTCAGCTACAGGTTTCTGTTCAGTTATGAGCAGGCTTTGTTTTGTTTGTTCACAGCATGTTTTCAGAGTGCAGGCACGCATTTTAAGCAAACGCAGTCTTTTCTAATGCAAACACAACTTTGCATTTTAGAAGGATCCATTTGATTGCTAGGATCTTGTTTAGTTCCCGCTGTGGAGCCATGACAGCAGTGTTACTTTCCCCAAAAGTTAGGCATCAAACAGCGCTGCTGAAAATATCCCCAAATGCAATAAACTCGCGCTCTCAACTTAAAGCAGTCAGAGTCGATGACGAGCGAGGTTTATAAATAAAACCACCGGCATTGCCACCGTAAAGTGCCAAGACCTGTGCGACGCGCTGCGCTATGTGTCTGTGCGCACTGATAATATTGTACAACAGACAACCTCTCCTGTGCTGTCAGTATCTCTGCGACAAGCGCAGAGTATGCTTAACATACAGCCACTCTAACGTAGATGGCATTCACTACTGTGCAGCTCATACAGTTCAGCAGCATTGTATGGTTCAGTATATGAATTTAAATTTGGGCCATTCATCTGTTTCTTCTCACTGCATTAGAGGAAAATATTTCGTCCTCTTTTATTGATCCTAATGACTTGCATGAAGTACAGCGTGTTATATTCAACTTATTAAACTATCCATTGATTTTTATGTTTGTATATTGAAGTATTACTGTAGTTTGATAATGTTATGAGAGGTAGACAAACAAATTGTGTTAATATTTTCTGCATATAGGCTACAACTCAAAATTTAAGTGCATGATATAGCATGGATTTGATGAATAGATCTGACCGTTTAACTATGCTGACATCAAACAGCCATGCAAATGAAGCTTTGTTGCAAAAAATCATTAGTTTAGTAAAATCCATAAGCATTTTTTTTCTGCAGTAGCGCATCTAGGCCTATAGTAGAGCTGGGCAGTATGGACTGAATATTAAATTACAATATTTTTAGGCTAGATCTTAAATGATATATCTTGCTATTTTTAAATCTCCTCAAAAGCACTTCATTAATGCTAGAACTGGGAAAGAGAAGTGAACATTACAATTTTTTTTTTTTACCAAATTCCCTCTGTGATGTGACAATATTGTAGAGGTGACTATTATTACTTTAAAAAAAATTCAAGTTTTGACCGATAATCATTAGTAATGTATGACTAAGTGGATAAACGCAAGTATTAAAACAAGTATAACTATGAAGGTATATCACTGTCAAAAATCAAGAGCAGAACATCTCTCCTCGTGAGAGCAACATTGTAGCCTGAGAGGAGAAAACCTTGTTTTTAGCATGCGCAGAATCTGAACAACTACTGTCAATGCTCTCCTGCTCTCAAGTTTCACCTGCTCACTCATGAGTGGTTCTTCTTTTTGACAGGAAGTGGGTGGACCCAGTTGCCGTAGTATCCCTAAATAATTGGTTATCTTACTGTCTTTCTGATTGGCCGTTTGCCTTGGCATTTGTGAGAGGACGGAAAGAGCTGCCTGATAACAAACTGTCAGCATGGTTTACACTAGCTAATAAATCAGTAAAGCAAACAAACAAACAAAAACTTGTCATAGCGTAGCATGTTTTTCAATTATTAATTTACTGCTCTTATTATGGACTGTTCAAATATTTTGATAAATAATAGCCACTTTTATGCTGTCAAACCTCTTTTGACTTGAATTGAGTTAAAAAAAAAAGCCATGCTACGCTTTTCATCCTTATTGATCTACTTTTCAAGTGTTACATACATTTTCCACAGAAACATATAGACTAATGCAAATAATCATATCGAAAAATGATTTTCTGTTAACTCATACATAAGCATGAAACAAACAGACAAAGAAAAGAACAACAAAAAGAAAATAAAGCTTGAGAAATGCCTGATTTATTCTTATTAGACATAATTTACCAATGTATTTTAGATGTCTGTAAATAAGAATAAGTCAGGCATTTCTTAGGTTTATTTTCTTTTGCCTATGTTATTATTTTCTTTGTTTCATGCTTATGTATGAGTTATAAAATAGCATTTTTTGATATGATTATTGGCATTAGTCTATATCTTTCTCTGGAAAATGTATTTGAAAAGTAGATCAATAAGGGTGAAAACCAACAGACAGCAGTGTGTGGTTGCCTGTCCTAGTGTGGCTTTTTTAAAAAAAAAATTCGATTCAAGTCAAAAGAGGTTTGACAGCATAAAAGTCGCTTTTATTTATCAAAATATTTGAACAGTCCATAATAAGAGCAGTTTATGAATAATTGAAAAACATGCTATGCTACACAGGTTTTTTTTTTGTCCGAAATATTGATTAGCCTATTAGCTAGTGTAAAGTATGTTGATAGGTTGTTATCATGCAGTTCCTTCCGTCCTTGCACAGATACAAAGACAATGGCCAATCAAAAAGACAGTAAGATAACCAGTTATTTAGTGATACTATGGCGACTGGGTCCGCTCACTTCCTGTCAAAAAGAAGAACCACTCGTGAGTGAGCAGGTGAAACTCGAGAGCAGGAGAGCATTGACAGTAGTTGTTCAGATTCTGCGCATTCTAAAAACATGGTTTTCTCCTCTCAGGCTACAATGTTGCTCTCGCGAGGAGAGATGTTCTGCGCACAAGTATGGTCCTGTGCATATATGTGTGTGTGTATATATATGTATACATACGAAGAAATAATATGACAAATCCACACAAAATAAGAACTCTTTCCCATTCTTCTATTTCTAGACTAGCTATCTAGTTTATATCTATAAATGCTATAAAATTGTTAAAACAATTTTTAGCCTGAAATTCCATTTTGTACTTGGTGTGTGAAATTTAACCATACAGTATTTACCTGCAAAAAAACATAAGGCCAGGTGAAGTGCATGATGGTGGAGAGTCACTCTTTCCCTCTGCTCAGTTTCAATCATTGTGTGTGTGTGTAATTGTAAGATGAGAAAGGAAAGAACAGCATCAACAGACAGTCCAGTACTAGTGTTAGTGATGGCTATTAACTGGATTCAGTTAGATAGAATATTTATGTTTATTTGTTTGTTTAGGCGTATTTTCTGAAATAATATTAAACATGCATATGTATTCACTGTGATTTTCCAACATAAAGCTTACCAAATACAGTTCAAAATGTTATCAGTGTGCACAGATTATTTAAAAACGAATCTTTTCATCATTCCTTATGATTATTATGTTACAGACCTCGTGCTATGCCATTCAGCCAACTGCTGCACACGTTTAGTGGTTTCTGTAACTAGATCTTCACTACCACAGTTTAATGAAAAATCTGTGTGAAACATTGGCTATGTCTGTGGTCTTTGTGCATTTTAGTGAAATGGATTACTGTGTGCGTGTACTGAGTGCAGCAGCATTTCATGAGCCTTGAGGCTGTGGAGCAGGCAGATCAGGTGGCAGAGCAGGAAGTGCAGGCGGTGGACCAGGAAGTGCACGTGGTGGACCAGGAAGTGCACGTGGTGGACCAGGAAGTGCAGGCAATGGACCAGGAAGTGCAAGCTATGGACCAGGAAGTGAAGGTGGTGGAACAGGAAGTGCAGGTTATCGAGGAAGATATGGAAAACAATGCTGATGAAGCTGTACATCTGGAATTGGACTTTGACAGTGAAGGGGATGACTTGTACATGGATAGTGACCCTGATGAAGAACCTACCTGTGATTTTGCTGAAGAGGAACCCCACTCTGACGCTAAGAGGAAATTGGCTAAATGGGCAGCTAACCGGCATGTGTCTCATTCTGCACTGTCAGAGCTACTAGCTATACTTTTCGAGCTAGGTGTGGATGTACCTAAGGATCCTAGAACCCTCCTTGGTACATTAAAAGACTGTGATATCAAAGTGATGGGACAGGGAACCTACTACCACTTTGGGCTTGCAAGTGCAATACTGTCAGAACTGAAAATGACAAAGAAGAAGAAGTATGAACTGACAACAGATACATTGACTCTTCATGTGAATGTTGATGGATTGCCTCTTTCTAGGAGCTCTAATATGCAGCTGTGGCCTATTTTAGGTCAAATAGTTGAACTACCAGAAGCAAATGTGTTTATCATAGGTGTTTATGCAGGTCCGTGTAAACCTGAATCAGTTAACGACTTCATGCATGATTTTATTGAAAATCTAAAAGTCATCGCAACGACTGGTGTAACTTTAAGTGGCAAATGTTACATTGTCCCACTTCCGGATGCTTTTATCTGTGACACTCCAGCAAGAGCTTTTCTAAAATGTGTCAAAGGTCATGGAGGCTACAGTTCTTGTGAGCGTTGCACACAGTATGGCATTTATGTTGATGGTAGAGTTGTGTTTCCAGACATGCATTCCAGCCTGAGGACAGATATTCAGTTTGAACAAATGTCTGATGAAGACCACCATCTCTCTAAGTCATCTCTCCAGGGGCTAGGCATTGGTATGGTTTCCGCTTTTCTTCTGGACTATATGCATTTAGTTTGCTTGGGCATTGTACGTAAATTGATTGCTCTGTGGTTTAAGGAGCCATTGCAGTGTTGGGTTCCATCTTCTGTTCTTTCCGCCATCTCTGATCACTTGAAACTGTGTAGACAAAGCTTACCACGGAGCTTCTCCAGAAAGCCACGGTCTTTGACTGAGTTCCGCCAGTGGAAGGCTACAGAATTCAGCCAGTTGTGCTTTTTCAAAGATTGCCCAGTCAACAGTACAAAAACTTCCTGGTTTTGTCATGTGCTATGAGAATACTTTTGTCTCCTCTGTGTAGAGAGTACTGTGGTTATACCAGAAAATTGTTAAGATTCTTTGTTACCAACTTTGCTAAGATGTGTGGGCCAAAATTTCTGGTTAACAATACGCACAATCTTATACATTTCGCAGACGATGCTGAAAAATACGGCCCTCTGGATTCAGTTTCGTGTTTTCCATTTGAGAATTATTTGGGACAGTTGAAAAAAATGGTGAGAGGACCACAGGATCCTGTGCAACAAATTGTCAGGCGTGTCTATGAAAGGCAATTATTTCCTCACATGTCTAAAGAAATGCCTGAAGATGTTGAACTGAAACAGCCCCATGCATCTGGACCAGTGCCAAAAGATTTTTCCATGCATCAGGGTGTTCAATATAAGATGTATAAACACAAAGACACAATAATCTCAAACTCCAGTGGTACCAACTGTTTTGAACTGGAGGGCAGAGTTGCCATTGTGAGGAACATTGTGCATTCCACTGGAGAAACACATGTGGTGTATGAACTTTTTGAGACAGGGGCATGTTTTTTCAAGTACCCCATTGATTCAACATCTCTTGGAGTTTGTTTACTGTCAAAACTGTCTGGTTGGCTTGCCAGTGCTCCAGTAACAGACTTTACAAAACCACTGCTTTTAATGCTTCTTCGGAATACGTTTGTGGCTTTGCCTCAGCTACACAGTATGAGACTTGATGAACTTTACAGGATGTCCTCATTCAGTGTGGTGGAGTTTGTAGATGAAGTTGACCCCGATGGCTGCAAGAAGGTGGTCATTTTATTTTACAGCCACTTATGCAGATGCCAGGGTAAAGCTACATCAAGCTGAGTATACATCAGACCTGACAGACACCGAAGATGGTTTGAGAAAAAGAAAGTAGGTGTTTATTGGGGAATGCAGGTTAAAGATCATTTCCTCTAGAAATAATATGGAGGCAGTAAGTATGGTGTACCTTATATGTTCATGTTAACCTCTCTAGGGCATGTGCAAAACTCCAGAGTCAAGCGAGCAAGCAACCAGAATCAAGTGAGCATTCTGATTCAGAGGAGGAACTTCCACCCACTCCCCCAGAAAAACTCCTTCGGCCAGCAGCAAAGAAAATAACCAGTGGGGTCTCCGACCCCACTGCTCAACGAGTCACAAGCTCCACTGTTCAGCAGGTCTCCAGCCCCACTGCTCAATGAGTCACAAGCTCCACTGTCCAGCAGGTCTCCATCCCCACTGCTCAACGAGTCGCAAGCTCCACTGTTCAGCAGGTCTCCAGCCCCACTGCTCAATGAGTTGTCACCAACACTGTCCAGAGAGTTGCCAGCCCCAGTTGTGAAGCCATGTTCTCTAAACTTCTGACTCTTGTAGAAGAAATGAAGGAGAACCAACAGGTTCATAGTAAGATGTTAAATACCCTGCTAAAGAAGCAAGATGCATCACTGATAGAGGTTCCTGAAGGAGTGGTCTTCCCTCTGAAAATGCAAGCTGATGTTGACGCTCTTGATGAGAAACTAGAGGACCGCAGTCTAATGTCTGCTGTTGTAAGTTTACATTTAATTATTTACTTTTTTCCAAAGTGACTTGCACTAGGTAACAAAATACAAATATGTATTGCATTACATGGAATTACATAAAGGCTACAACTTCAAATGGTTAGTCAACTTTCCGACTCAGTTGTTGAATCTTTGAAGCTTATTATCTTTGCAGTCCATGTAAGCCTTTTTTTGTTCTTTTGACCCTAGGCTGCCATGGTGGCAAATGTAGGAGGCACAAGTGTGGATAATGCAACAAGATGAATGATGAAATACATTATATCAAACGAGCTGGCAATGGAGTACAACATGTTTGGCTGTCATGGAAAAAAAAGTTTAAAGACTTGGTTCTTTTCAGCGTTGTGTACTGTAAGTAAATTAGAGAAAAAAGGACAGACCATGTTGATTTAATGTCTCAGTAGATAAAAACGTCTTTCAGAAGAGAGACTTTAGACTGCAAATGTGGGTAATCTTTATACCATGAATGAAATTGTGACTTGGTCTTAATAAAATTCAGTTAGAAGAATTTTTTTTTTTTTTTGCTTTAATCCATATCCAGCAGATGCCATGTTTCTTCTTATGAAAGCTGTTTGTCTGCTCAGGTAATTTGGAAGTCTAAAACACCAAAGTGCAACTTTCTTAGTAACAAAAAAAGAAAAAACTACCTGAGTTTCCGTATAAGTTAACAATAAATAAAAAAAAAACCACCCAAATTGTTACAGGCGTTTTTCAAAGAATTCTGGTAAATTCATCCATTTTCAGACAAAGCAAATGCAACATTGGGAATTCAAATTAGCCACACTGAAACTTGACGTTCTCCTGAATTAAATGATGTGTGACTCTTGAATCTGTGTATCTTGCGTTCATTTGATATTCAATTGAGAATCCAAAATTAAAAGTTAAAGAAATGACTTGTTATTTCATTATTTGTTTATGAATGTGATACAAAAAAACATGTACCGCTTTGTTTTTTGGACTTTTAATTTCATGCTCAAAACAAAAATGGAACATTTAAAAAACGGATCAAGGGCCAAATTTGATTTTGATATTCAATTTTTCCAATTTTCTCTGTGTTTCTGTTTCTGTTTATTTTTACGTTCAGACTGTTATATGCAAAGGTCATGATAAAATCAGGCTCCGTGGTGACAAATGGGATATTATTATGACTTATACTATGAAAAAATGCTGCTGCAAATCAAGTGATGACAAGGTGGTTATAATTTTTTTTAAATTGCCTATAGCAATGCATGTGTTTTGGGTTTGACACCACTTCAGCCATTTAGGCGCTTTATATTTCTGAGCAATGTAGATGTGCACGCGATTGTTGCACACTTGAATAACCAGGATTGCTCAGGGTAAGGGTTTTCGCCTTTTACTGGCATGTCTATGAAATAGAAATTACAGTATACATTAATAAATGCTTCTGCCATCTGCACAGTCCCCCATTGCACTATGCTCAATTAAAGTATTTACAGCAGATGTGCTCACTTTTGGGTATCTCCCCCTTGTGGCATAAACAAGGAACTACACTCTACCTGTACATGAAGAATTTGCAGACAACTGGAGCACAATAATTATGATTTTAATTAATGAAGTGAAGTGAAATACTGATACATGAAATGACATCAAATGAAGTATGAAATTACTTAAAATAAATAACACAGGGGTGGCGTTTTTAAAATGACAATGTACTTTTATGAACTGCTTATTTATGAACATTAACTCTGTATCCCCACACGATTTTTAAGTGCAGACAGCGTTACCGCTGATATCCGAAAAGTAGATGGCATGACTTCAGTCAAGTATGGATGTATCATGACGCATTACACTAATGACAAAGTGACTTCAGATTGCGGTTCACACAAATAATAAAAAATAAAATATCAAAATCAAATTCAGCCCTTGGGCGTTTTTTAAATCTTCTACTTTTGATCTGAGCATAAAATCAAGTGTTTCTTTATTTTTTATTTTTTTATCACATTCATTTACAAATAATGAACCTTTAGAAAATAATTAGAACCTTAGAAAAAAAAAACAGGTACGTTTTTTATTTTGCATTCTTAATTGAATATCAGATGAGCAAATGATAACCGGATTCACTTGATACCAGCTGCTAGAATAGGTCAGAATGACAAGAGTCAGGCGTCCCAAAAATGCTCTAGACCTTTAAAGGATAATAACTTTATAACACCCAATCTTCCTTTTTTCTTCAACCTTTCAACTGCATCTGCCATTTTTTTCTGTTTCCAAAATCCACACTTCTTACTTTTTCTTTCCTCTTCTGATCCCGGTTTTTGGCTCCAAATTTGTGCACATATCTGGCACATGGAGGACGCCTGTCTACCCATGCAATCATTAACTTATCCTCTCCAGCTGCTCCCCTTGTCAGTTCTCACAGACGCCTCCCATAGTGTGTCATAGGTGTGTCATAGGTGTGGCACAGGTAGTGCGCAGGCGCTATCCATAGTGCTGAGTCCTCCTGTCGGTCACTCAGGAGGTATAAGTTACAACAATTTCAAAGCCACCAAACTCCATTGACAAAAACAGTCA
>JAQLOL010014421.1:0-11414 GCA_029783665.1 Naso thynnoides
CTCCGTTCTGCTAATGCTAACAGCAACTGCCGAAAATGCCGTAAATCGCTCCGTCTCTGAGTGTCGAGTCGACACTACATTATGAAAGCAATATTTACTACAAATCTAAAACGATATATTAATCGAATATGGATGCTTTTACATAAATATAAGACATTATTATGAGCAAATAAATGTTGCAAACAGGGGCTTTAAAGGCATCCATATTGTCCTTTTTAGATATCTTAAATAAAGTTTTATGTAGTCAGAACAATATCATAGATATCTTGAACTGGAATTATGAATAGTCAGAATTTAGTGTTAGATATCTATTATCGAGTTATAGATATCTTCAAATGAATGTTGATTAGAGAGATGTCTATGTGACTGCCTGACACTGTTCTTTGTCTGTCTGTATGTCTGTTTGTATTGTATCTTGTGCCCAAACCAAATTGCCTTCGTGGATTAATAAGGTTGTATTGTATTGTATTGTCAAAATGTAATTACAGATATCTTGAAATGGAGAGAAAAACGATGTTGTAGACATCCGTAATAGTCCAGTGGAAACAATAAGCTCAGGCATGACAGTTCTCTGAAGTCAGAATGATGTTTGTGATATCTTGAAGTGAAATTCTGCCCACTTAAAATCGGATTAGAGATGTCTCCGGTTGACACTTAGGATGCGTGACAAGTCAAATGTCGCTTTCAGTGATGTCATTGCAGATATCTGTAGTTCAGCTTTGACTGGTCAAAACTGAATTACAGATATCTGTAATTGTCATCGTGACCGGTCAAATGTAATTAATACTAGTCAAAATTATGTCCCTGATATCTATAATGTTTATTTGGGATAGTCGACTTTTGCCATTAAATGTTGAAACGGTTTGCCATACTCAGGAAGACATGGTCTCTGCAGGCTGATGTAAACAATGCTGCAATGCTACGCAATGTGCGAATTGTATATTTAACCACACCAGTGCTTCTCAGAGGACAGGAGAGGAGCTGAAAGTCTATTGTTTGTGTCCATCATTTTGTCTCTCTGCATTGCTTTGCCCTTGAATCTCTGTAAAACTTTGTTTGGAAACATTTAAAAGTTGTCAATTTTGGGGGCTGATGCACAGTAATGGAAGAGACTGCAGCCTCATTATGCTCAAAGTAGCATCGGCAGAAAGGTTTTGTTTGTTAGTGGTACACACTTGCATGGCAGTCAGTAAGGTTTAATCCCACTGCTTTGTTTTTAATGACAAAAACAAGCTGTAAAGCAGCACTTCAGTCTCAGCTGAGGACCACAAACGCAGAGGGGGCTTCTGAAAGGCAGTGAGGGGAAAAACTCACCCTTTTTCTTACAACTTATCTATAGAATATTTCCTTTTAGTGGCTGTAATTCATATTTTTAAATTATTTTCAGTGTATCTAATAACGGAGGGGTAGCTTATGTTGATGAATCTACAGATAACAATGAGCTGAAATTGCAGCTGGCCTCGATCCTGTTCATTTTCTATGGAGAGCAGCAGATCTGGCCGGGGGGGGCTCAGCACGATGAGCTGATGGACCACTCACAATATCTAAGTTAACGTAATCTCTAGGCCCACTTTATGCAAATAAGTCACACCAGAGCTCGCAGAAATCAGATCAATCTGTCAAACTAGGCAGCCCTGATGAAATATGTATGTAAGTTTAGCTGCAGCTTTGCCTATTGCCTGCTTAAAAAATGTTTTTAGAAACATAATACAGTGTGTGTCAACTGTTTCACTCCAGTATAAGAAAGTGTGGAGCCCCTGTGTTAAAATCAAATGTGCCAAAACCGAGAATTCCCAAGTTCACAGTGCGGCCGACACTTGTAGTGATCCCGTGCATTCAAATGCCTCCTGACTGGATTCTGCGTGAGACTTTTATTTTGAGTGTCAGCTCATTGTTTAGCTGTCCAGCTCACAACTTCGCTGTTTAGTTCACTGTCACTCTTCTCATAATGACATTCTCAGTCACAGCAGGCAGCTGTTATTAGCAAAAAAAAAAAAAAAGAACTGCAAAAACTCACAGACACAACGTGCATTGATGTAATAAGTTATGAGCTGGTGCACAAAAGGCAGCATTTAGAGATTTTTACAAGCCAGATTTTAAAGACGCCCGGAGGTGGTGTTTTCTTAGTAGGCCCATCGGACCGTCGTGTGAGAAATTATTGCCAAGTGAAACTGCTTCAAAAAGGATGCAGAGGGAAATTGACTGGCTAACTATACACACTGCTTCACCAACCTGTCACAAACAATTTAAAGCTAACTCGCTAGCTAACTACCTACATAATGTATACTGTAAAAAATCACAATAATGAATGAAATCCACAATAATTTACTGTTCTATACCCAGTACAATACTGTAAATGATTTTTACCATAGACTGCTGTATTTTCTATGGTGAAAATAACAGTAGCCAAATCACCACTGTGAAAAATCAGGCTTTGTACAATACTACTGCATAAAATCGCAGCACAAATCACTACTGTGGAAAACCACAGAGGTTAAAGACTACTTCATAGACTAATATTCATAACTGTCTATTAGGAACAGTCTGTGTGTTTAGGATATATTTATTGTTTAGCCGAGTGGTCAGTGGAGTCAGCTGTGGTTTGGGAGATCAGAGCTCGAAACTTGCAATTGGAACTTTTCCTTGTAAAATAGATTATATACTGAATATACATCTATTTAGTGAGGAAATCAGCACTGTAAACAAAGGTATAGTAAAAGTCTCAGCACTGTGCAAAAAAAGGACTGTA
This sequence comes from Naso thynnoides, assembly GCA_029783665.1. Taxonomy (NCBI): domain Eukaryota; kingdom Metazoa; phylum Chordata; class Actinopteri; order Acanthuriformes; family Acanthuridae; genus Naso; species Naso thynnoides. Next base: position 2,750 of record JAQLOL010014421.1, read on the forward strand.
GTACTGTAAAGGCTTTCTACTGAGATCAGCAGTAAAACCACTCTGCGCTGGCTGCCCCAGTGTTTTTCTACGGACAGACCGACACCGCCTGACTAAGCGGCATCGCTACCCTCGGTGTTGTGCACCGCTCAGATTTACCCCCTACAGCTGCGCTCAAAGTTCAGATTATTTAAATTTTGAACTAGTTTGAACTAGTGTGCCTTTTAACTTGATCAAATCTATTTTAATCACATCAATATTTTTAAAATTAGCAGACTGATTTGATCAACATATTAGGTCAGTAAAGGACAAAAAAACAAACGCACCCTGCCAAATTTATGTTTTGCATTTCGTCAGCGATGCCACGTCGAGGGGACTCGTGCGTCATCACTTTAAAAAGCATCTGCGTATTCATGCCAGGCAAATTACTTTTCTGTATGCACATCTGGATGAGCTGTTTGTTTGTTTGTTTGTTTGTCTTCTGGCTGCTCACTTCTGTGAGCTGAATTAACATACAAAACCAGGTCAAAAATAATCAAGCGACAAACGGAAAGTGGTCTCCTGACAGAATGAGTGAGTGACAAGTGACAGGTGAGTGACACACCTGATGAGTTAATGTTTGAAGAGACAAATAACAGGTTGGTTTTAAGTTCCCTGAACCTTTTTTATGTTTTATTCCTGTTCAATAAAAGTGGTCGAAGCAGTACAAACAGGCGTTCGTATGATGAATTCTGACAATATCGTCATCATTTTTCTTATAATTTAATCAGCTCATGAAGTTTGTGATTGATGATTTGATCTTTTAAAAATAGATCCTCTTGACCAAAATGAATCACACTCAAAATTTCACTCATAATTTGCAGCCATATTTTTTTTTGTATCATTGTACAGGATGTGCGGTTTATAAAACCATTAATGTGATTGTCACTTTAGACAAAGTTTCACTATAAACAACTCATTCAATGCTTGCCAGAGCTTCAGGTTAATCAAGCTTCTCTCTTTGTGTGACTCTAATTAGTCATTACTGTCATTATAATGAAATTTATGTTGCACTTTCTAAAATATTTACAACCAAATTACATTACAGAGTGACAAAAAGAGAAGCAGAGGTTTACAGGAATGTTATAACAAGCAAAATAACTTCAGAAGTGAAAGTTGAGGAACGTCATCGTAAGATAATAGAAGTGACAGTTTAAATTTAATACTGATGTCTCTATTTGACCTGCATAAGCAAATGAGACCACCTGCAACAAGACTGCTATTTTAAAAAAATATTTTCTATGGTTATTCTTAATTCCTGCCATTGGATCGGATTACTGGAGCTTTTTAGCTGCAAGCAGCAGCTCTATAGGTCTTTCTGTTGGCTGGTCGAGTGAGGAACAAAAATTCCCCACTCTTCAGCAGCCACAGTTTTCTCCTTAGACAGTTGAAATTTGGCATGGAGGTGACTGTGTGTGTGTGTGTGTGTGTGTGTGTGTGTGTGTGTGTGTGTGTGTGTGTTCATGCCAATTGGCAAAAGGAGGCGTGGCAACAGGAGTGGCCTATTGCAAAAAGGTGCATAAGTTCCAAATGGATTCACAGACTTAAACAAGATTTAATGGAAATGTTGGTCGAGCTGATTAACTGTTTGGGCCAGCTGGCAAAAGGGGGCGTGGCAGTGGGAGTGGCCTGTGACGAAAAGGCTCAAAACTTCTAGATGGATTCACGTAACATGGCCAAACTTTGTAGAAACACACACACATTCACTGGTCATGTCTTGCCCGGCCCCTACACTTTGGCCAAATAAAGTTTTGCACTGAACAGCTATTCTAGTGAAACATCATATTTCATATTTTCATATCAGATCATATTTTATGGAGGAAATGTCCTCTGGTTTGTTCGACGAATGCTCTGTCTGTCTGCAGCCTTTTATTTAGCTGAGCCGTCCCAAACAATGACCCGCTGCTGCAGCTGCAGCTTTGTCAGCCTACGTGATGCTTTCAGGAACCTCCGTGAATCACAGAGTTGAGGCAGAGCCGCCGTCTTAGAATGGGCTTTTTATATCAGCAGAGGAAGCAGGCCATCTTTGTCAGTCTGCCATGTTTCTACGGTAGCCCAGAGCGGACAAACCAAACACTGACTCTGGGGAGAGCCTTTGCTTTTTTGTGAGTTTCCCAGCCATGATGTGTTCTCTTAAACAGTTGGACAGGGAGTTTTAGCAGAGGGGTTTTGGGTCCGGTGCAATCTGTAACTTTTACCACTAAATGCCACTAAATCCCCAAGCCAAACTCTAACCTTAAAAATGAATCATAAGGATAATTGGTATAAACTGGGATAACCTGAAGTTCATGTATTTGGGGCAGTGGCATTGCAGGCAGCAGACATACGGCTCCAGCGTTAATCAAGGGAAACATAAGGTCGTCCGTTTACTCCCTCAATCTGCACTGCTATAAAAATAACAGGATGTGAAATCCAGATGTCAAATCTCCATGTTTATTAAAATAAAAACAACTGACAGTGAATCGATGGCACAGGGAAACAGTGTGTTCCTCAGTTGTCCTTTCTATAGAGTCAGTGTTTGTGCTGAAAGTGCAGACTGGAAGAAAAAAGCGATATTAGTGCCAGACATCAGCAGCAATATTACAGTGTCAGGCTTTGTTTGTTAAACCCACTGCTTGGCAACCTGGTCATTATTTCATTATTCATGTGTCTGTGGCTCTGGTCAGTTCAGTCTAAATTTGGGAACGGGATCTCTCTGAAGCTGAAAACAGGCAGCATTAGGAGCATTACATCAGAGGATTGACTAGCTTGAGGTCTTAAAACGTAATTACCCCTTAAAGCTTATTCCCCGTAAATTGTCTCCTGACTGGAAAAAATGACCTTAAATGAAGTGCTGAATCCCAGGTGTTATAAAACTCTGATGAAGATAACAGAGGGGAGGAAGCTCATTACTTTAGGACCTAATGATGTTACTGGAGCTGGTATTGTCCTGGTAAATTGAAGTACGGTTAATAACGTGTAACTTGACTGCTATAAAAACCCTTCCAGATTTGAGAGGGGGTGTAGTATTTGAAGTACTTCATAAAAAGAAACTGTCCTCCGTTGTGTTTCTTGAGCACAGCCCCCAGCCACCAAACTGAACGTTTGAAACTGGGTAATTTGGATGCTGCTGGAAGGGGACACGACACTTTGAGGATAAATAAAAGAGTTTAAAAAGCACTCCAGGCATCCGTGGTTATTTCAGCACCTTTAATTCTTTTGTAGTGCATGTTTCAGTGCCTCCCATCACCTTTTATTTGGAACGATGGTGGGCACAAATAGCAAGTAACACTGATTCATTAAAGCAAATTTTTGCCAGGAACATTTAGTGCTCTTCCATTCTGTCCTACGCTGAAAGCTTTGACATAATAACTTTGAGAGCGAAAATCTCACTTTACTTTTCAGACAAGGCAACTTTCTGTCCTTCCATAGACAAGACAACAAACTTATTCAATCAGCAGGAAAAGGTCATCTTAATGGAATATTTCAGTGATAAATGAGCAACAATCAATCTATGTCAACTGTCAGGACACGTCAGTTTTATTTAAACTGTGCCAAATAATAACATTAGCTAACATTATCTCGTATAAAGAAGGTCTGGACTGTATCCCATAATTTACAGAGACAATTCCCTCGTGAGCAAGCGAGCGGCCAGACTGACAAGGAAAAACTTGCTTTTGATGGCGAAAACTTGAAACAGAACCTGGATCAATATTTGGCTGAGAGACACAGAAAGAGTGTAAAAGCGTGTGTAATGACATATAATAGTATATGTATTTAAAAATAATTATGGCATGGCAGTGTTCGTCTGTAGCAAGATGTCTAACTGACCATTTATTTGCTGTATCAGTGTCACATGGGTTTCACGATGGCCCCGCCCCTTTAGGAGACAGGAAGCAGTCTTCAGTCTATTCGTACTTACAGGAGAAATGAACATGATCACAGATTATGACCAATTCTTTCACCCCATCGTCACCAAGATACATATTGGACCCATTTTTGACAAGTCACATATCTTCTGAACATTCTGACACAAAAATGTCATTTTTCAGAGACACAAATCAGGAGAAAATTAACTTTTTTTGAGACCTGTCTCCGTCTTAGCAACACATTCTTGTGAGATTTGGGAACCGGTGCTTCCCACCTTGTTTCACAACAGACATAAACAGACATTTAAATGGTTTTACGGATGAAACCATGAATTAGAAGTTCAAACTTCAAACAAATATAATGTGACACAAAATCCATCTGCTTTAATCCATTCACACGACGTTAACACACTTGTAACACAGACGAGGTGGAGGGATGTTGGTTCCTAACTGTCTTCATGGGAGATGAGACTCCGCCCACATAGGAGACAGGAAGTGTTTACTATTTCACACCACTGACTCAATGGGGGACCTTGTGTTACTGTTGACTATCTCTGGAAAATTCATGGTGCCCAGAGGATGAATCTTACTTATGTGGAGGTCTTGGTGTGTTGGAACCCAGAATGCAAACCAGACGGTAGAAGATTTTAACAGGTTTAATTGTGAGGGACCGAGCAAAGGGGGGACACTGAACACTGAGGCTCGTGTCTGCAGCAGTCTTAAAGTCTCTTGATTGCAGAGCAGCTTCAGGTGAGAATGATCAATTTCAGCCCTGTGGGGGAGGGGAGCAGCCTCTGAGGACAGGTGAAGGTGACAGCAAACAGCCAACGCAGGAAATTTAAATCCAACAAAATAAAATGTGCAACAGCAGGATCACCACAACTTATCTACTGACTCTGCTAACCCCCTCACTTTTTGCTCTAGCGCCACCTAGAGCTTCACATTTGTTGACTCATGTTCATTTGGTACACATTTAAGGACGAATTGTGCCATTTTTGCAGTCCTTTAACTCTGATCATTACAGCCATACAGATGCACTGGATTTTGTCTATTTTGAACATAATGCAAATATTTAGGGAGTATATGATTGGTTATGTGTTGTCAGTGGTCGTAAAATGACAACTGAGGTTCACCTCCTACAACAAACAGCCTTCAGTGTCATAAGGAAGAGGAGTGAGCTGTTTCCTGTCTGTGTCTCTTCACTGGCTGTCACTCGGCTTGACATCACTTGACATCGCAGGCAGGCTCACTGCTCATCAGCTGATAGCAGCTGATGAGCAGTGAGCCTGCAGCTGCTCAACACAATCTGCAAGTCATTAAAGATAACAATGCTGCTGAAAAGTTGAAAATGAGAAACGCAAGTTAACATTTTCTCCAGTCCTGACATACAATTTTACTTCAATGAGTTCGAGAAGTTGACGGCAGCAATTAGCAAGTGAAATGGAAACATACAAAGCTAAAATAAATGAGGGAAAAAGTCATGTTAGAATGACCTCTTGTGGCAATTTTGCGGAGCATTTCTCTTGAGGCAATTAGAATTTTTTAGGGCAGAAGGGTTAATTAAGAAGTGTGGAAGAGAGGCCTGTGTTTATTTTTTAAATCACTTTTGAAGTCACTTTAATTTCCTGTGGATGTAGAAACTCCACCTACATAAAAAGCCCGTTTCCGCGGTGTGTGGATCCTGCTAAAGAATTGATAACAGCATCATCAGTGGCAGCCAGGATGTGTCTTTGTTCAGAACTCCTGCAGGCTCCGGTGTGGCAGCATGTACAGTGGGAAAGGAATGTTAAAACCACTCCTTGCATTGTATAGCCCGATTTAAATAATTAATTTGGTTATTGTTTTGAACAAACCATTCACAGCCTCAGCTTTAATCTTAATCTCAGATGTAATGCACTGCATCTTTTTCCAAAATAGCTCATTAATTGTGACTGTAGATGTTGTTGTACCATCATGTAAAAAAGCCCCAAAATGAAGAAAACAGACAGTGCGACACGCTGCTTTCAAAAGCATCCCCTTGGAAATATTCTCAAGGGTTGTACTTCCATTGTTTTCTCCAACCTCGTGCCTGCATGTTGCTTATCATCTCCCAAACACATGTTGTCCTGCCCAGTGAGCAGCAGGTACATTTGCTCTCCTTCTATGTCGAACAATCGTCTGCTCAGAAAAAGCCAGAGGTTTGTGTGTTCACGCCGCTGTCCTCCAGGATCTCATTTGGTTTCGCTGTTCACCAGATATTTGGTTCAATAACAATTACATTACTGTCATCATATTTGAGTCACAGCGCAATCCAAAATGCGAAGCAGAAGGATGTGAACCACGTCCAGTTTTCTCTTTGAAAGGCTGTGAATATTGGTTCCCAGGTCTCCCACAGCGTACAGAAACAATGCCAATACTTGCACTGAGCAATTTGTTTTCTATTTGCAAGTCCACCTGCGTCTCTGCACCGGTCGCCTAAACCTCAGTCAATTCATCTCATCCTCTGTTGACCTTTTAAGAAAGGCCTTCAAATTGACTTCGGCACCCGTTTTGAGGGAGGGGGCGGCGGCACCGCTTGTACTCCTTGTATCAGAGGTCTGTTTCCATTCTAACAGACGGCTCTTGAGGAACAAGTGTGACAGTTGTGCCGCATGTTTTGTTTTATGTTCAGTCAAGTATTTTCATTTTCTGGCTGTGGTTTCACAGGCACAGACCACACGGATACACTGAGAGTATAAACACTTTTAAATGGGGTCAGTGGTAGAAAAATAACACCGCAAAGACCAAATAAACTGTTTATCCTCAAGAACTCTCACCACCGCAGATGACAGATATATCCATTTTTTTCCGCGTGGTGTTATAATAGAAACAACCCACTTTAAACTAAAGCCACTTGGGTCTAATACGGTGTCTTGGGTTTACAGTCAGGATTGGAGGTTAAAGTTGAGGTTGGTACTTCTGCAAATGAGCTAACAAGCTCACGTTTGTAGCGTGAGACTTGTTTCGAAGCAAATCCGCCGCAGCTGTTTGCGCCGGCTCGTGTTTTATTTCGTTTGTTGTCTCTCTCTCTTTTAAGTCCAGTTTGAACTGAGACCAAACGGTTGCAGGGGAAGTTGCAGCGGAGTAAACTGGTCCGTCTCAGCTCGACTCAAGCTGACTGACGGTGTCGCTTGCAGACACTCTGTTGTTGGCAGAGGTGAGCGAATCAGCTCGCACCAGCGTCACCTGTTGCTAAGAAGTGCAGCGTGGACCGGCCAATTTTTCCATGTGACCCTTGACCCGGTGGCAAAGAAAATCTCATGGTAAAAACAGGAATAGTGTCGTTTTTCAACCACTCTTACACTGTTTAATCAGGTTACACATCATAACGACAAAGTTAAACCAAAAAACAAATTGTCTAGTTTCACTTTAAGAACAGCTGATGAAAGCTAAGATGAAACAGGAAGAAAGAAATGTTCTGAAAGATTCTGATCTTCTGCACCTGCTCCTACAATAAAAATGGCAAATTTCCGAACCTTTGAACCTGACATTTAAATAATTCACAAACACTGCATGTTTGAAAGTCTTGTTCTCGTGGGATAACTTGTTACTGCACTAAATCATACAATCATTACAAAAGACAAAGTTTGATGACGCAGTGAAGCAGTGTGGGATCATGAGATTTCTTCCATCCTTAAACAGCCACCATAGCAGAAAAAAAAATCCTTGACTGATTTTGGAAGAAATGCTCACAGATGAGATCATTTTTTAAAGTTTTACTTTATTTACGTTTGGTCACATTTTCCGACTTTCTTCCTCACTGTCTGGTGTTACAACGTTTGTGACCAAAGACAAAGTGAAACACATTGCTACCTTGAATAAAATACAGACAACACAACAAAATTTATGACTAAAATGCAGTGGATTTTCGACGTTTCAGTGTGGAAATGTTACATATTGTAAGTTTTTATCTGTTTTCTTGATTTTATGTCTTGTCTGTTTTTGACTTTGCTCCCTTTCTGAAGTACTTAATAACTTTGTTTCAAAAAAAGGTTCTATTTACAAAGTTATTATCAATATTACTATTAGTAGTAGTAGTGTTATTATTAAAGGAGCACACTAGTGTTATTACATGTCATTTTTCTTTGCCAGCATCAGGCACAAGTCAAGTCAGCTTTTGTTTATATAGTGTAAAATCAAAACAAAGTTTTCTAAGGATGCTTTACATATTAAGTAGGTCTAGAGCCCTCTCTATAATTAAAATATATTAAGTTTTTATGACCCAACAATCGAAAGCAATTCTCCCATGAGCAAGTATTAGGCGAGAGTGGCAAGGAAAAAGTTCCCTTCAACAGGCAGAAACCTTGAAACAGATCCAAGACTCGAGGTGGGCGGTGGGTTGGGTTAAATAAGTGATTAATAGTAATACTACTCATAATCATGATTGTAATACCCCAGTACTTTAATAATGCCAGTACTTATAGCAATAATATTAATGGTAATATTTATAATATTTATAATAATACAAAAGCCCCACACACTTTTCCCAAAACAGCTTTATCTATGAGATATGGTGTTTGTTTACAGTTTGTCCACATTCAATAAAGTTGCTGAAAATGTGCGACAACATTAGTTCAAAAGAATGTCTGTGTCAAAATCCTTCTTCACGCAAATATTCCAGCTAAGAAGGAACTATTTTTCCAGGCGTAATAACTTTGGTCTCCACAGCTCCCCTCTCTCTCTCTCTCTCTCTCTTTTGCTCAGTGATTTTTGACCAAAAAAATGAAGACGTTCTATTTAGAAGGGTGAATTACCTTCACCGAGCAACTTTCACGTGTACT
>JAQLOL010014422.1:0-11409 GCA_029783665.1 Naso thynnoides
GCACGGAGATCCGAATCACCCCCAAAATTTAATCAATTGTTCCTGGTCCCATTGCAGACATTTCCTGAAAATCTCATTCAAATCTGTCCATAACTTTTCGAATTATGTTGCTAACAGACAGACAGACAGACAAACAAACCCTGGCGAAAACAAAACCTCCTTGGCGGTGGTAATAACAGACCGCCCTCTGCTGGAAAAACTACATACTTACAGCATTTTAAATCACAAATCTAAGCTTTTTTTTTTGCCTTAAAAAAACAGTTTAAACATCAGCACATACTGGAGAACATAAATACCTTTACCAATACATCTGTGATAGGCCGATATCGGTCAATAATATCGACAAAGTGATGCATTAGTCGAGCTCTACTATGTACCTGGTTCACAGCTTAGCTCAGGAAGCTAAGGGACATTTAAAAGTGGTCACAGGGAGACTTTTGAAGGGACAAAATATGTGTTTGCTGGGCGATTAAAGGCTAAATGACAAAGAGCAGCTAATGAACTAAATCGTGCTTTTGTCTGGAGAGGTTTTTCAAACAGATCACCAACTACATATCTAAAGCCTTCTAATCTTTTAATAAAACGCACCTGCACAACAACCTAAATGAGTTCTGCTGTCCCTTTGAAAGGCAATGGGAAGTTTAAACACCCTCCACTGAGATGCCATCTCTCTAACTGTTTGAATTAAATGATAATACAACTTAAAAAAACACTACTGATGTAAATGATACTTAAAAGCCACTTTAAATTGGATAAAAGAATTTGCATTTTATTGTTTGAGTACGTGATATCTGATAAAGGTGTTTGTACATATGTTCTGAGAGTTCCCTGTTTTGTCATGCTGACCGTTAATGCTTCATCATCGGCGATGAGTCACACACACCTCGGTGTTGCAAAACAGTGTCGCTCAACCCAGTTAATCTTTAACCTGGAAGCTTGAAACTTTATTTGTAGTTTGAGTCTTATTGATTTTACTTATTTTATAATCAAATGTTGCTAATAGATGACAAAGCCATCAGACTCATTGATGATACATCTGAATCATTGCTGTTGCATGAATGAGTCTACTGTGAGGCTGCTGGGCTAAAAGCTAACATGCTAACAGAAATAATAATGTTGAATCTTGTTTTAAGCATGCTAACATCTGCTAATTAGCAAAAAAAAACAAAAAAACACAGAACTGCTCATGCTAACAAAAGTGTCTTTAGCTTCGTAGATTTTTGTCATGAATCAAAATGCTCAAAGCATTTAGTCTTTTCTTATATATTTTTAAAAAATGTATTTACAGTGAATGAGTTATATGATTTAATACAATATTCAACAAATAAAATAAAGCATGGTAGCCATCCTCTCCCATGGGGGATGAATAATCAAATAACCCTGAAACTTCACTGCCATAACATGTTTTCTCACAACCAGTAAAGCGTGAAGCCAGAAAAGGAGAAGTTGATAAATTATTGCATCACAGTTTTGTCTGCCACATCTTTTTCTCTGTGTCACCAGGGACCTGGAAGGTATTTTCATTTTTTAACCTGGAGTTTTCAGTTACTTAGAGCTTATTTATTTAAAATTTATCTAGAGTCAAATATTAAGTCCCGATTTTAATTGTGAACACATAAGTTTGGAAGAAATCATTTAACTTAGTTTTTAGTTTTTTGACACAATTTTCATAATAGGAAGCAAATACATTCAGCTTGAGACCCAAAAAGAGAAAGTTCGAGTTTCATTTTATTTAAACTAACAAAAATTCATCCTGAATTGCCATAATTTTCTTTCTTCCTTTCTTTCTTTCTACAAAAACTACAGATAAAGAACTCAACAAACCATGGATTTAAAATGTAGCCTATATGGAATTGATTTATTTCTTTACAAAAATACACTACAGCAATATTCTAATTTGCCGGGTGTCATGGTAAGTTTCTCAACATTTCTCACAAGCTGAACCAACCACAACAAACGACAAAATAAAACTGGTGTGTGATGCAGTTTGTCCAGATTCACTGTTTGGGAAATGCTGATAAAGACTTTAAAAATAAAATTAAATCAACACGCAATAAAGAAGAAATAATACATTTAATTGCGTGATGTGGGAAATCAGAAATGCTTCAATACATTTGATTATCTTGTTTTCTGAATCACTTATTAAACTGTATTAAAAATGTACGAGTCATAGTGCTAGAAAATTGATTGTTTTAATATGAACGCTTGTTTTATTGTTTCTTTAATGTGACTCACAGACTTTCTCGTCGAAATTAAGTGAGCAGTAACAATGATGCGAAAACACTCAGCGCATTTCTCAGCAGCGCCAGTGTAAATTATCACAAAGCAGAAGTTGATGAATTATTGCTTCAGAGTTATCGCTGTATCTTTGCCAAACACATTTCAGAGAGAAGAGGAAGTTTTTTTTGATGCACAATGTTTAGGATGGAGCATCTGCAAACCCAGCTCATGCATCAGTTTCATCAGAGCTTTAAACAAAGTGGAAATTAACATTAAATCTTCTGTGGCTGCTCCTTGAACCTCATCTCCTGTGTTGGCCTTTCAGTAATTCAGGAACCAGAAGGACACATTGTATAGTTTTTTTAGCTCTAATCATCAGAATCTTTTAGTTCTTTTTATATGTCGACCGATAATTTGTTAATATACAACCAGACAAAGAGTTTGCATAAACTAGTTATGTCTATCACAGAGGAGTTAACTCTGAGCCGCAGACTCTGACTAACAATCTGCCTCAGCTTTTCCCGAGTTCAGCCTCATTCTTATCTAACTATACAAACATGAACACACCTTCTGTCCTGCACCTTAATTTATTCAATCAGTGGCCAAACAAACTTTCCCAGAACAGGAATGAACAGTTGAGCTCCGTTTGTGGGATTAACAGATGATTAGCAATCATAAACCAATGTAAACACAAACATCACATTAATTCAGTTGTATAAGTTTGCTAACGTTACACTGTGAGCTGATGACGGGAAATCTACAGTGCATGTGTTGACTCTGACTGACCTGGATTAGCTTATCCTGCTAGCTGATGGGACATCGCCATGTCCCACAGCTAGCTGAGGCAAAATAACTTCTGTCTCAGCTAGCTAATAAGTTTTCTTTTTTTTCTGACATAATCCTTTAAAGTTGCAGTTGGTATCTTGGACTCATTTAGAAGCAACGCCTGCTGCTGCTGTTGCTCCAGGCTCGCATTTTCTTTTTTTTAAATTTAGAGCTACAATGATCAATTAATCTACGAAAAACTATTTTGATAACCGAGTAATTGTTTCAGTCATTTTCAAGTAAAAAGTACAAAGACCTGCTGGTTTAGCCTCTTAAATATGAGGATTTGCTGCATTTTTGCTGCTGTTGCTAAGAAGCGCGGCGTAGACCTGCCAATCAGGACAGAGAATACAGAGAGTCTCACTGGGTATCACAACATTTTTTCAAAATAGAACAAATAGTCCCAGATCAGGAAACTGGCAATCTCTGATGACAATGGTAATGAAGTAGGCGAAAGCATTAATTAAGTCATTAAGAGCATCAAGTTTGATGAATGAATTCTATTTCTTATCAAAAGTCCAAATTCATTCTGAAAAATCTGAATTGTTGACTCAAAAGAGAAAATCCCAAATGAAAGAAAATTCCTGAAGGCCACAAATTCTTTAAAATCACTTGTATTGTGTCCCTTAAAGGGGAATTCTGTTTTTGTTTTGTTTTTTAACCTGGGCCCAATTTTTATTCATCTTGTGTAAAAGTGACTGGATCAAGGGGGAGCTGTGCAGCAACTGCAGTGAAATCCTTCGGGGCAACTATGACTGTCCTCACTTTGTCCACTAAAACTGCCTTTTTGGTGCATACAGGCTGCAGCTGTTCTTAAATAGAAGCAGACATTTTTGTGAAAGCATGAAATCCTTTTTGTTTAACTGGGAACACAAGTCTCGCGCAAACAAAAATCTCACCTGAAAATCCTGCAATACTACGGACAAGTCTTGACAAGATTTCCAATCAAACAGTTCACGATTTACTGGAATTTCCTTTCAACAACAAACTTAACTGGTGCATTCTGGGAATAAAATCAATAGAGGCCCCAGTTTGTTGAAGGTGAACCAAGTAAAACTTGGGTACATGAAACAAAAACTATCAAAGTGACCAGATATCAGTGAGAGAAGTAAGTGAGAAGAAAAAAAGTGTCTTGTAAGAGATTTAAAGATAATGAACTGTATAAGAACCTTCACAAAGGAAGGTCAAAGCCACAGGCTGACTGTGAGAAAGAAGATCATCCTGCTGCAGGTTGTCGTCTCTTTCCTCCCTTCACACCTTCTCACAGCCTCTCTTCACAAATACGTCTGACTTATTGTACTTTTCTTACTGTAGGTTAACATTTTTAACATCTACACCAAATCCACCATGAAGACGCCAACTTTGTGTGTGCTTGTTTGTGCCTTTATGATTCTGGGTGGAGCAGATGGTGAGTTTTCATCCCTTTGTGTTGAGTTTTTGTTTGTGTGATTTGATCTGTAAAAATTAAAAATGTAAAACTTCTAAAGGAAGACTCTGTCACTGCTTATGGGAATGCAGTGTCATCAAAAACATTTTGACAACAGGAGGCATTGTCTTTAGTTATTAAACAAAGTTGTGCATCTTGAGTATTATTCTATTTATCTAGTTTATTACCAAATACCGTGACCATGCATTAATAAACATTAAGAGAGAAAAAGGGGATTCATGACACCTGCAAAAAGTTAGAGGCTACACCTTAAACTCTCTACTGCACAGCAACATTTACTCCAAAAGATAACTTGCCTGTATTGTTTTCATCTTCTGTCGTATAGTTTGTTTGTGTTCTGTTTGACATTTGTTGGTTAGTGCAAATTTATTTATGTACCTGAACTTTTTTTCTTTTTTGAAGCATCTTGGTTATCTTTATCATAGATTCAACTGTTAAAAAATATATTTTAAAAAATTGCAACCGACTCAAGGAAAAAAAACTGCAAGGAAGTTACTTAAGGAACTATTTCAGTAAAGTATAAAATAAAATAACATAATAGCCAAATAACATAGTGAATTATTTATCACTCACCAGACTGTAAGCATGATTATTTCTGCAGTAAATTAGGACATCACAAAAAATAGCTTATCTCACCAAGGAATAAATAATAATAATAATAATAATAATAATAATAATAATAATAATAATAAAGGAATAAATAGCATCATTGGGAGCTTCATGCATTCTTTAAAACAAAGTATTGAAAATGATCAATAAAAGATGTGTACAGGGCAACTGGAATAAAATTCTGTCTATTGTAATTACAACAGAAATCTGTCATATAATAACTTCTGTTTCTCTCAATGGGATGGTGATTGAAATGTAATTATTGAAAAAATAACAGTAAAATGATGTTCTAAAATGTAGCATGGAGAAAAAAAACAGACACAAGAACAACTGCACAACATGTTTAGTATAACATTATAAATAATTTGATGTTAAAACAGTTGTTTCTCTTCAGCACACTGGACACTTCACTGCAGCCCAGGCTGGTCTCTGATCTATGGGCGCTGCTTTGGTTACATTCCAGCAGCTCTGACTTGGGCGGCAGCAGAGGTAATCAAAAGCTTTGGAAGCTGCATTCAATGCTTCCACATATTTACTGTTATTTATTTATTTAAAATTTTAATCACTTTCTCTCCTCATCTCTTTTGTAGAAAAACTGCCAGCGCCTGGGTGGACACCTTGCTTCTGTGCACCACATTTACGAGCAACACGGCATTCAGAGGCTGCTATGGAAGAGGACACACATATATACAAGAGTGTGGCTTGGAGGCTCTGACTGCCAAGTGGTAAACACGTCATTATAATCCCTCAAAGTTATTCATTTGTTGTTTTCATGGAGTTTTAAATTTGTGTTTGGACTTTTAGAAGGGGACCTGGCTGTGGAGTGATGGGACAAGATTCAACTATCGTTACTGTGGAGCGTTTCACAAGCGGAGCTGGAGGCAGCACTGCCTGCAAATGAACTCTGGAGGTAAAATCACAGTGAACAAGATTTTTCTGTGAAGTTCGTGATGTGTGATTCATAAGAAAGATGCTGTAAAAATTTGAAATACGATGATTTAACAGTCTTAAATGATTTCCCAAGTCTTTCATAAATTTGAGAATGTTTATTATAATTATAATGAGAATATAATAATGTTGATTTATGATTACTAATAGAGAAAAAGCACATTGCATTGCAGGATTCACCGGACTTTCGGTTCATGTCTTGTTGACTGACAGTTGTGTTTTTGGTTCTTACAGTCCATCGGTGCTGGGATCATTTGCGGTGCAACAAAAGAATTCCATCCATCTGTGCCAAAAAGCCTTTGAAGGTCTATGGCTGAAGGAGAGTGAAGTCAAGTCAAAACAACCACGAGTGGACTTCTGCACACTTCTTGTGTTTGCAATTACAAGTCCTGTTTTATTGCATAATCAGTCTCATGTAAAACCCTGAATCTTCAAAAGGTGGGACGCTGTGTAAAAAAAAAGAACATAAATAAAACAGATTGTGTAAAAAGTGCTGAGACAAAAAATATAAAATTGGACTTCAACAGTTTAGGCTGTTTGATTTTTATAAATATAAATTTATTCTAAATTTTAATGCTATCAGGGAGTTCAAAGTATGAAATTGTGATTATTTCAAATGGTATTGCAATTGCAATATAAATTGTAATATTGGGTGGGAATGATAATTTTAACGTTATTATTTTCATTTTTATTGAAAAACATCAAAAAGATCATAAGGTAAATTTACAATATTTGTTAAAATGGAATTTTGACACAAGCGTTTCTCTTTCAACAAATTTTGCACCTCCCAGCAGTTTAAAAATTGCAATTTCATAATATTTTGATTAACTGTGCAGCCAAACATCAGGAGCACAAAAGACTAAGAAAGTTATAAAATGTGCAAAAACTATCTGGGCTCATTAACACCTGATTGCATCTGTTTTTATCTGTGTTCAACATGGTGACATTTTTTTGAAGTTTGTGTTGTAAAACCTTAAAACTCTCTATCTCATTTCAAATTTATGTCTTTTCTATTGCTGTAATGCTGCCTAAGGAGTGATGTGAGCAACGATATAAACTGGAGCTGCATTTTCTCTTGACTGCAAATGAAATGGATTATGGAATGATGCTTTTAATGCAACTTTATCCTGAAGTGTGAACTGCTTTTCTTTCTGCAAAAATAAATGGCTGAAGCATGGCAAACAGTCTGCTTTGTGAATCTTTCATTCAAAACAACTTAAGATGCAGGTCAGCTTGTATTTTATTGTCATTTTTCAACTGTTTCAACATCCCAACCTCACATGAACCGTCCTGTTGATGACAGAGTGTCAGACAGAAACTTCATCAAATAGAAACTGTCATTTTTTTATTTTCTGTAAATGTCATGTGCGGTTTTGAATGGAACTCTTTGATCTTTTTTGAAAACGCTTGCTGTCAGAAATGTTTTGTTTCACACTGCAGTTCATTTTAAAAGAACACGGTATCAGCAATGATTCATACTCAACATTATTACAGTAATATAAGAAGAGAACAAAGAAATGTTTTTGTTTGAATGGAAACAAATAGATTTTTTCCATTTAATAAATGTTGTTTGCTCTCAAACAGGAATGAAAATACACACAGTGCAGAAAATTTCTCAAAAGTGACACATAAGGAAAACTGAGCTGACAAGCCATGATGTTTTATTTGCTTGAGTTCCGCATTGTTTCAAAGTTTTGCCGCCTACAGTAACTTCCTGTCCTGAACTTACTGCTTTCAGTCCTGATCTCATTTTAAACCTGAGTTAAAGTTGATGAAAAGCTTAAAAATCTGTTGGTCCAAATTTGAAAGATTAAGTTTTATAAGTAAACGAAAGGTAGATTATTATTATGAAAGACCAATTTCAACATATTTTCCCCATGTAATTTGAGCAAAGTGACAACATACAATGCTGTGCTGATGAAATGACACATTTTTGTGTTAAAAAGTCTTTTTCAGTCAAACCCACAAGGTTCATATATGTTGACTTAAGTTATATACCTGAAAAAACAACCTTCTTCACTTGCTGTGAATAAAAGAACCGTAGAATAGATTCACTGGCAGTTAAATAACTTTTCTTTTTTATGTTTGAGATTGAACAGTCTTCAGTATCAATGTTTCCACAAACCTCCTTCTTTTCTCACATCTGCTATAAAAAGTTCAGAGCCAATATGGCCAAATGCGAAACCAAGTCCCTATTTTGATGGATGACTGATTTAGTTTACATTCCTTCCACGAGGACCTTCTTCTTCCTCCTCCTCGGCTTCTTTGGGATCTCAGCTGTGTTGTTGTTGTTGTTGACACTGCTGGCTCTCTTCATCTGGTACATAACTTTAGCTGCTTCATCAGACAGAGTCTGCAGGACAAAGCAGTCGATACTTAAGTGTGTGTGAAATATTCTTCTGTACAAACTGAATAGAAATTTATTTATTTTGAACATATAAAGAAAAAAAAAGGAGGGAATGTGCATGCAAATATAATCAAACATGCAACATATCTAAAAAGGAGCGGGAGGAAGTGTAACCTTATTAAATCCCACCACTTCTCTGTCAGTCATTGAAAAATAATTGATCCACTTCCATTGTATGTAGATTGAATTTTTGTTTTTTTTAATTATATAATAAATATAAATACATATTAATTATACGATAAATTAACTATAACTATATGTAACATATTTACAAAAAATCTAATACTTGAGCCTTGATTAAAGAGACTTTAGTTTAATGGTTTTCAGATCTCTGGAAACTAAAAACACTACAAAGTTTATTTAAAAACAGACACAAAATGGATTTTCAACAAAAATAACTGATATTGTCTCTTTGTGTGTTGGATTATGTTGAAAACCCTTCTGAAATAATATTTTACTGGGAGTTAAACATGACTTTTTCTTCCTAACCATTCCCCAAATTTTATGGTTTATCATTTGCTTTTTGAATATTTTGATCAATAAAAACAAAAAGAATGCCAAAAATAACCTCAGAGGTGATAATAAAGAGAGAGAAATCTGCTACTCCTAATTTTCTGCAATTGATAAAATGATTTCACTAGAGTATCTCTATTTTAAGAAATGAAGATGGTCAAATTTTTGACCGCACACTTTATTGTTAAATCCAATGTGTGATCACCTGGGATTCTGTGGTGATGTCGTCACAGATTGTTGTCATAGTGTCCATCCAGTTGCCATAGATACTCTCCTCCTTTTGGATCGGCCTCTGCTTACTGTTTGGCAGAAAGAAGAAGTGTGTCACCAAGAACATCGAACTGAACCGTTATTAAATTTTACGTTAATTCTAATCTCAACCACTCCTGCCTTATTTGGTCCAGCAGGTCTTGTTGTGCTTTTAGTTGCCACTGCGCTTCCTGCACTCGGCCCTCCATGGTTAAACTGGCACAGAGCTGAGCACAGTGAACGCCGAGCACTGCCATGTTGAGGCTGCTCGCCCAAATTTGACTTCAGACACAGAGGATGACAGAAAAACAGAGAAAGGACACTGTCAACTTTGACGTCAACTTTGACCATTTTTAACACACTTTATTTTAGATGCAATCATGTCAACACCTCAGAGGTTTTCTTAGGAACTGTATTAAAGCCTGCGCTGTTTACCTGCAGGTTGTAGTCGGGCGCTGTTCAGTGATGATGCGGGTGACTTTTTGTTGGTCTCTGGTCTTAAAGCTCAGCTGCAGTTGAAATGGAAGGATGTTCCTCTGGAGCAAAACTTTCACACACATTGACACACTTGTTTGAATAATTTGTCATAGATAATGTTGCCTGGTTTCTGGTCTTGGGTTGCTCCTTCAAACACCTCACGACAAATTTAATTATTTTTTATTTTATGTACTCACACTGGCAAACAAAAGACTTCACTGGGTATGAGTCCCCACAATGTCAGTGAGCTGTCAGGTCACAGTCCCGACAAGGTAGCAGAGACCAGTGTAAAGAATATGGCAAAGTGAATTTTGTTTGAACATCTCCTGCCTCACCTTCCATAAACTCTGGTTTTACAGCAAACTGGACAGTGATCTCCAGCCCTTTGGTCACATTTCCTATCTCTCTCACCAGTTTATGATTATTTTCAGCCTCGTAAGGAAAATACCTGCAAAGAGAGGACACAATCGCAATCACCATAAATGAGCTAAGTAATACTGGTAAAAATGAAAATAAACAGGAAAGGAAATCAATAACAAAAAACATATTTTGGCATATTTATACTGGTTAAAAACTATATTATATATATATATATAATGTGCTAGCATGGAGCACTAACTGGATACATGAATTATTGTTGTGTCTATGTTCTTATCATTTCTAAAAATTACACGCAAAACATTCTGAGAAGCTCCTCATCTTGTATTTTTGGCGTCAGTCGTCACTCACACTCCATCAGGAGCAAGCAGGGCTGTCTGGACTCCTGTTGCAAGCACATTATCCATGGAGGCTAACTGGATCTCAGACGCAATGGTGCCAATGGTCACCATGTTCACCTGTGCAGGAGAGGAGAAGGATAGAAAATATTTTGGTATATCACAATGTTATGGTACTTTACAGTCCATTTATTCTACAGGTGTGTGTGCAGATATGATGAAAAGAGAATAAAAAGCTGAAACAAGATAATGGCAGGATAATTTTCACTATTTTCAGTCTTTGCGGGTAAATGAAGATAAATGTGTGTGTGTCTCACCCTTCCTCCCGTTGTGTCTGCAAGTCTCCCAACATCAGCCAATCGACAATCCGTCCCCTCAAAGGACATGACTGATATGATGACTCTGAAGGAAAACAATAGAGAGAATATATTTAATTCTTTTGTTTTATTTTATTTTTTTATAAATTTGCCTTGAATTGTATGTATGTGTGTGTGTGTGTGTGTGTTCTCACCCGCTTGCCACAGCCTGCTGAGCCAGCTGTCTGTAGAAATATTGAGTGAGAGAGGAGGAAGGAGAGGGAGTCTCCTCCATCTCACCCAGTCCAATGTTTGCTTTGCCGTCGGTGCACAAAATCACCTGCAGGAAGCAGAAGACCAGGCACTTATTACCCGTAAGCCTCCTTGTTATTTGTGTCAGCTTCCTGTTAACACAGGTGCTTTTCAGATAAAGTGAGTGGTCAGAAGTGCACACATCTATTGTTAAAAATCTGCATCCACGTGATTGATTTGTTGTGACTGTGCTGACTAATTTGGGTTTGGTAAGAAGCATTCATTAAGATTTGTGTAGTGATGCAAGTATATAAATGACCTGTTGGTCAGTCATGAAGTTTACTTTAGAAATAACAAACTGTTTTGAGCCATAACAGAACAAAATGATTTTTTTAAAATTTTATGCAACAATTGCTTCTCTGTTGAAATTTTAAATTTTATATTAATTTG
>JAQLOL010014423.1:0-11408 GCA_029783665.1 Naso thynnoides
TCTGCCCGTCTCTTCCTTGTTACTGCACACACAGTCCAAAGAATGGGATCTATCTTCTTGTCTGGAACTCAGGAGGACATTCAGGGACACTTATGTTTACTTGGCCGCACTCCCATTAAGCTGTTTATGTGGTAAAATGCCGCTAATATTCCGTTTCCATGCAGCTGTGCGTGCTCCATTTAATGTAATGATGCACGTCTAATTTAAATACTATGGAGGAATTTACCTCCATGTCGAACTGCAGTAATGTTCCTCCCATGAAGGTTTGCAAACTGTTGGCTGGTATGTTTACAACGAACAAAGCTGACCATATGACGACCATATGAAAAGGAACAAGTCCGAACACCGACTGAGGCGCCTGTTCTGACTGTGTCTGATGTCCAGAGAAAACAGCTAAAACAGGAATAACGCCAACATGTCCCACGTTCCTTAATCAGAAAGTGCTTCACTCAGAATGAAATGTGGAAAATGCCGTTGACATGAGTAAACTGTCAAATTCTGAATATTAGTGGAAAGCTAGTGTGCATGTAAACATACTGACTGTGATCCCATTCATCCACTTTAAGCGCCACATAGTCCTGTTCAGGGTTGCAGGTGGCTGCAGCGTGTCCCAGCATGCCCTGGGAGAGAGTCAGCACAGACAGACAAACATGTTTCCAGTTGAGCTGCCCGGCTCGTCTCTGCTCGGTGGGACGAAACACAAACTGCGCCATCGACGGTTAAATCGACAGTCCCTCCTGCAGACCCGCTCCTCTACATTCCTCCTTCGATGCGTTCACTGACTCTTGTTTTCAGGAGATTACGCAACATCCTTGATGTAAGCAGTGTGATCCTTGTGCAGAGACGGGGGCTCAAAGTTCATAAATCTCTGAGGACATCAACACGCCCAGCACGAGTGTCCAGCATCATCTGTCGTGAATGTTTTCTGAAGGGCGTGCACACAAAGCAAAGCTGCAGTGTTTTTAGCACGAGAGGCCTTTTCTGTTTTCTGGGGCTGCTTGTCTGAGGAAGAAATAATCTCATTGAAAGGACAGATCAGGTGTTTTTCTGTATTTTTCTTATCGTCACTAAACCTCACGTGCAGCAGATGTCAACTTACGATTAATTTTCATCCAATAGACCAAAAAATCCCGACAGGAGTGGTCACCTGTGCCCCAGGCTGCCATTGTGACGGAGACGTCTGCGAAACTGTCGACAGATGAACTCTGAATTTTTAACCCACGGAGGTTTCTTATTTTCATAAAACTCTCTGCGTACTTAGAAAAGTAAGTTTAAAATCATTGACATCACCACAGTGTGACATCTTGAGCTGCAGTAACTGGTGGGTGGGGTCACTGGTTCCCATCGCCATTAATCTTTGATAACACCTCACAGATTTAGTTTAAATATTAAAGAAGTTTCAGTAATTTACTGAAACAAGTTGCAGAACAAAAACAACAGAAGCTTCGGCCTTTGAGTTCTCGTGACGTCTGACTTGCTTTCTGACGGTTGTTTGTTGTTGTTGATTTTGGAATTGAAACTGAATCTGTCTTCAACCTCGTTCGTTACTTCTGATGTGATTATCTGCAGAATGACTCAAAAGTTTGTGTGTGTGTGTGTGTGTGTGTGTGTGTGTGTGTGTGTGCGTGTGTGTGTTCAGTAGCCCTCAGTCATGTTGGCTAGCAGCCGGCCTCCGTCCTCGGTCACCATCTGTGACAGAATCTTGCTCAGTTTTTTCTTGCTGCTCGGCCAAACTTGCTCTCCGTCACGTGTTACAGACACATTTATTCGTGCACAGATGATTTCCTGGCTGCAGCTTTTTAAAAGTGCACGTTTGCTGTTTCTCCTCCTGATGATGTGAATGTGTTTGTAATAATGTGGAGCTTCCGACTGTTGGTTGGTGAAGGTTTCAGTGCAGGATTTCTACCCGTACCTCTGTGGTATTAGTACACTTTCTGTGGTAAAGGATCTGAGTCCTTGCCTTTTAATTTATTGCTGATGCTGCAAACCTCCACAGGCCACCTTGACCTGCTTCCTGACACACACACACACACCCACACACACACACACGCACACACAGAGGGTGTGCTGAGATCCAGTTTCAGGTTGTCCATCTGTACTGACTCCCATCGTCCCTCACTCTGTCTTCTTTGCTGTGTCCTTCATCTCTGGATTACTTTTAAACTGTAATCTATTACTCTTTAGTTTTTCTGTAAACACTCAGTGGGAGTGAAGTGCTGTACATGTTTGTTGATAGAGAGTAAGGTGACGAATAATTCACATTCTGACTGTTACTGCAGTTAAACAACATGAAAATACACAAGTGTTAAATCTATGAAGTGACTGTTGTGATGTTTTCATTAGCTCCCTGTCTGCTGTTTACTCTCTGTGTTTGTTTGCTTATTCCTCCGGTTGTTGTTTATGTCATGGACGTGGCATCATCACATGTAGATTAATTTTGGAAAGCGTGTGCGTGTCCCGTCAGTCCTGCTGTTCATAAAGTGAGCCGGCGCTCTGTGGACGGACTAAATATAGACAGCAGACATTCAGACGGTCTTCAGGAGTCTGAACTGGGTTCAGCTCCTCCACGTTCGGCTCAGCTCGTCTCCGCGTGTGTCTGCGGTGATCCTCAGCTCGGTCAGTCGTCGTTCACCGCCGCCGCTCACGCAAACATTCAGTTTTCAGTGTGAGAGATCGGCAGAGGCTCCTCAAACTGTCTGTGGTCTATATTCACTGTGGAGGCTGTAAATAGAACAACATGAGTCAAGTGTTTCTGAGCCCCCGGCCCCCCAGAGTCTGTGTGAGTGCAGCTGACTCAGGTCAGGACAACAGAGCAGGTGGCCGAGACGCCACGGCACACGATTTACGTTCTGGGAGAAATCTGCTCAAGTTTTCCCTGATTGATGCTCCAAACAAGGACGTGCAGCTTCTGTTTATCTGAGTAAGTCTTTGGTTACTTTCATTTGCTTTATTTAGTCATGTTTTCACTTATTGTTGGTACAAACACACAGGACAGAAATCTAAGTGTACGATACAATGATCGAAAGAAGGCTAAAGGAAGAAAAACACAGTAATCTACAGAACAAAATGCATGAAACAAACATCATGTGGTTACTGTGATTTTAAATCAGTTTAATGATAAAACATTTCAGGGGAAATCTCCTTGATACGGCGTGTTTTTCTCAAAATTCAAACGGTGGGGACAGAAAACTTGCTGGGTCACATTTGGCATTTTCAGACCCAACAGTCCCTGAACTTTTTGAGAGGAACTGTCCACTGAGGAGTTCCCGGGGAACTAAAAACGTTTAGGGCTTTTTTTTTTCTGTTTGCATTCACACCACCAGTAGGAACCTCCTGTGCAAACTGGCTGGCAGGTACTAATGTCACTCTTAGGTCAGGCTGGGCCATTAGAGACTACAGATGTGAAAGTGTTACCTCGCCGTGCAGCGATGACGCCGAAGGACTCGTATGCAAATTATTCCTCCTCACACATCGTCGTGAGGTTTTGTCGGTTCTACTCGATGAAATGTCCTTTTTTTCTGCATGAGTATGTCATCACTCTCGCTGTCGCCATCACGATTTTCCTCAGCGGTGTCATTTTTTATTTTCTCATGTAAAATGCGGCTCCGACCCCATCAGCTACGCTGACTTCTTCCTGCTTCCTGCTTGTCTACACGTGACATCGCCAACGCCGTGTCTGGTTGCTGTAGCGGCGGTGAGTGACAGCGGAGCGACGTAAATGAGCTGATTGAGTTGTTTGGTTGAATCATTGGCAAATCTCTGACTTGACTGTTGAATTAATGGCGTGTTTCACACAGTGTGAGTGTGACGGAGCATCTGGAGCGTCTGGGATTGTTGTAAATAAGCGAACACGTGAACGCAGCGCGAGCTGAACGCACAGGAAAATACAAGCAAGTAAATCGCCGTCATTTAGAAATGAGATCGCAGGTATGTTTGAATCGAGATCGTGATTTTTTTTTTACGATTTTTTTGTGCAGCCCTACTTGCAGCATAACTTTTGTGAGAATTACAACAACAACAACAAATAAAGGTATCATGTGCAGTTTTGCATACGTGGACACATGTGTGTCTGCTAACCTAGCATGATATTACCTGCACACACACGTCTGCATGTGCGAAACATGTGCAGCAGGGCAGCGTGCGTCCACAGCAGCACCTGACGGGCTCGTGCAGCAGGGACGTACAGTTTGATCAGCCCTTTAGGTTTCTGTGTACGGTAACGTTAGTGCGTTGGTATTTTGGCACTCCAGCACCAACATCGTTTATTGTGCTTATTTTTCCTCTTCTCTTTGCTGATGTGTTCTGTTCCGCCGCGGGACTGCGGATGAAAACTAGCGACAGGCTAAAATCCTTCATATTTATATGCAAATGTTCATTAATATGCACTGACCCCTTTTTTTAAAAACTAAATCAATCTACAAATGTAACTGCATGACAAGGCCGATCACACCGAAAGGCATCGCACCAGGCGTGGCCGCTCTAAAAATGCCTTGGAAGCGCCATTGTCCCATTGGTTGTGCTACCGTTCCCATGGCAACAAAACGGGGAGGATGTGGTGAGTAAAGCCCGCCTCCTTCTTGATTTTATTGGCTGCTTCAGCCAGAAGTGACACTGACGAGCTGTGTGACTCTGCGCCTTGTGCTAAAAACTGGATATTAATATTATTATTATTTTACGCGCGCCCAAAAACTGCCAGAAAAACGTGTTGCGCGGCAGCAGAGGAGGAGCGGCCGGCGGGCACGCTGGACAGCAGGAAACAATGGATGTGGCCAGTGTGACTGGCCCTTTACTGCTCCGTGCTTTTGTCGAGTATGCGGCAATAAGAACGCCGTTAAATCTCAGAGAAGAAACGACAACGACAATGACGATCTCGTTCTGAGCTCTGGTTCCTGTTTTATGTCATCGTATTAATACAGCTGTCTTTTTTTTTTTTTTCCAACGCTGAGTCCAACCAATCAACGTACATTATTTTAACATTATTTTATCTTCATGTGCTGTGAAAATAACCAACTTTGGAGTTGGAACTAAAAAGGTTTCCCCAGAATGTAGTCCTAAAAACTTTAATAGTTCACGGTTCCTGCGGCGCGGATGCAATGAAACAGGAAGTTCTTAGAACAATGAAACCTGCAGTCGGAAAACGCCTAATGAGTTTAAATCAAATCTCGTTTCACATCACTCTCATTAATTTACCAGTAGTGTGAGCTGAATGAGACGGCAGCAGCAATGATGGGAAACTTGCTGGCGGCGTTTAAAATGGGCTTTCTGCTCTAACGTGCAGCGTGGATGAGGTCACGAATGCATCAGTGCTTGTTGAACGACTGAATGCTCTGCTGGAGTTCCCAGTCGGGTTTCCTGCAGCTGGCGACGTGACACACGGCGCCGACACAGATCGAAAGTCAACGGTCAGCTCAGAGGGGAAGTTGTTGTTACTTTATCGAAGGCTTAGAGGGACGTCAGCGGTGATGGTCAGCCGGGTTTCCTCTCGGTTCTTCACCTGCACTTTCCAGGAACAGCTGCTGTGTGACGATGCTACACAGAAGCCTTAGAGCTTTAATGACTCTGCTTCTTCTCTGTGGCTTTTTCTCTTTTGTCAGATGCACCGTCTGTGCAGCTATTTGGAGTTGAGCCGAATTTTTTTTGGTTTTTAATTTTGATGTGAGAAGGTGGTGGTTTGGTTTTCAGATTTTTAGGTCAGGCTGTGTTGTGGTCGGTCCCCACAGTGACTGCTCCGTCTGTGTCTCGTCCTGTCCTCGTTGTTTTTCTCTGCAGAAAAGAGACGCTGATCTGTCAGAAACATGAAACAACAAAAAGCAGCATACAAATCAATCTGTCTATTAGTAAAATAATAATTATCAATTGTATTAATAATCGTATCTGACTCATCAGAGCAGCAGTCATGTTCATGTGCTCACATCAGCGTTGGCTTCAGTGCTGCTTTGCTGGGTCACATGACCACGTGCAGGTGTTTCTGTTAAGAAATCATCTCCTTTGTGCACTGGGAATTGATCATGTGACTGTGATGTCATTTACAATGTGGTCATTGAGAGACGATGTCAGTCACTGGTGTGAGACGCTGATGTGATGCTGAGACGCTGAGAGGAGACAAAGAGTCGCTGTACCAGCTCACACACACACTGACACACACACACACACACACACACACATCCCTGTATGTGTTTTGGTGGAGATGTCGCCTCCAGGTCTTCGTCTTCATACCCTCCTCCTCGTCTGCTGCTCGCCTTCACTCGTCTTCAGACTGGAAATTGAAACTTTTTCTTCCTCCGTGGCAGCATTGCTGACTTCCTGTGGTTTTCAAACTGTCGGAATAAGACGCAGACTCTGACAGCTGCTCAGATGTGACAAACAACACGAGGCCGATGCAAAACGGCCATTTTGAGAAAGTTAAAATTTATGAGAGGTTAGCTGTAGGAAGAAAAACAGTTTTTTTTTTACAAAGGTAGTGAACCTCGAATCTGTACAAATACAAAAAAAGTGGTGAAAGATCAAGAAATGAGGTCTGATCAAAAACTTGACACACAAACATGAACAGAGCACAGCGCAGTCACGTGCAGGGAGCTGCTGAAGGCAGCAACATTTTATTTAGAAGTGTTACTCATTCACAATCAGTGACGGAGTTACACGTGTTCGTACAGTTCGTACAGTTTCATCGCAGAGCCGAAACTCTGACCACGTTTGCACGGGAGCAGCCCGCCTAAAAACAGAAAGGTCTTTACACACAACCGCCACCGTACTGCGCCTGCCAGGCCAGTAGTCGGCAGTGTGAGTTTGTAATGACACACCGTCGGAGCAGCCGAAGCCGCTAACTTCCTGTTGCTGCTGTTCCCACGAAATATGAATTTATTGGATAATAATATGGACTTTGTATACATCCACTGATAACCGTGGTCCTTCCCAGAGCCTCGCAGTTGCTTGACAATGAAATCGATCCCGGCGTCCAAGTCGTGCCTCCGCCGGTGAAGCGACCTGGCTCTCAATATTCGATTTAAAAGCCTCTGGCTGAGGAGGAGACTGTCTTTATAGCTCACCCCCAGCCTGAGATACAACTGGACCATGCTGTCCCTGTCCATCGTGTTGTTCTCTGTTCGCAGCTCTCCAGGAATGATATTATTATCCAATTAATTCATATTTCACGGGAACAAAGTAGTATTTCCTGGGAACCAAATACTAATTTGTGGCCACAATTTATTTATTTTTTCTCCGTGTCATGTCCAGGGCTCCGTAAAATTCAGCCGTAGACTGACTTCTAAAACTTTGCTACAAACGCTTAAACTCGCCTCAACAGACTGTCGTCGTATTCGACCTGCTTTCGGTGCACTGTGGCGAGTTTAACCAGAGTTTGGTAGCAGCTAGAGCACAACGCATTGACTTGCACTAGCATTAGCATTAGCATTAGCGTAGTCACCGTGTTCACACAGCCGGGGAAAAGGTTGCAGTTTCAAAAGACTCCACTCTGGAACCCGGTTTCAAACATTTGCCGTTTCAGGGGCAGCAGCAGCACGCCGTCGCCATGTAAAAGGAAGGCCGAACCACAACAAAAGTGTTTAGTTGGATACGTAGCGCCATGTAAACTGACCCTCTGTGTGGCGTCTGTGTGGTTAGTGCTGAATGTTTCCTCAGAACGTCACAGTCGTTCTCAGTGGGAACGCTCACGGTGCTCCACCCAGAGAATGCTGCAAAATGATGGTGTGAAGGAAATCAGAGTCACAGCTTTGAAAATGGATCCAAAACATTATTTTTTTATGATGCAGCTGATTAAATATTTAATTTTCTGGGTGTCCAGGCGAGGATTCTAAATATTTTGTAAGTGTTGTCAAATCACCGACTGAGTTTGTCAAAGATTGTTTCTTCCAGCGTAAACGTATGTCCACCGCTGTGGCTCAGTGGAAGTGTTGGTAACAGAGAGGCAGAGTCCATCTTTAAAGCCCGGATCCTCCCTCTGACGTGTTTTTAAATGGTTAAACTCTCAGACATTTTAGTTTAGAAGTTGAATATTGCTGGTTGGCTCCTGTGGTCTTTGTCTGACTCGGTTTCAGCTGATCTGAAAGCAGCAGCTGCAGTTTTTAACGCGGCCACACCTGGACGATCTGTGACCCCGTTTCCACATTTAACTGCACCAGCACTACATCTCCTCACTTATCAATAATAAAATAGAGAAGTTGTAAGGAGGAGACCTGTTGGGGTTTTGTGATTTGTCCTTTTATTGGGTGGACGGACGGCAAACGAAAGTTTTTCAGGTTTCCGAAGCAGAGAATCGAGGGAAACCACAGTTGATAGCGTACGAGTTGTGCAGGTTTCAGCAGCTGTCTTCAGTTTGAAAAAGAAAAAGCAGGACTTCCTCTCAGGCCGTCTCACTTCCTCTTTAATGCAGCCCTGGCTGAACAGTTTGATGAAAATCTATTTCAGCACTTCTGCTTCAGTGTTAGGTGTCCTTTATTTAAATGATCTGCCATCTGATCGAGGTTCCTGACGAGGACTTTGACGTTAAAGCAGCTGTTTCTGTGGAAACGTACACAGAACGTTCCTCAGTATGTCAAAGAGTCATTCCTGCTTTGCTTTTATGTAATTAAAAAGTACTTTAGAAAACAGTAAAACTGTGATGTCTCATAAGAGAAAAGATAATTACATGACACAAATAACACGTATCATGTGTTGACTTCTCCCTGCATGTGGATATTTCAGTGGAAAGGATCCCACACGTGTCTTTTTGTTCTTTTGGTTTCTGGATTCAAGCGTCTAATGTTTGTTGTTCTGTTCCTGAGCTGCTAAACACAGCGATGCTCTCATTAAGCTGACATTCACCTTTCTACCTTTTTTAGCCTGTAATCATCGTGCTAACATCTGCTAATTAGGACTAAACACAAAATGACACCATAATGTTTGTTTTTGTTTTTCTAATGAGAATGAAAATGATGATGTAACAAGTGCGAATTCTCACCAGCAGCTAAAAAGGTTACCGTCGTCTCTGACGTTACATTATCGCAAAGTGTCAGATACGTCATAAATTGATTTTTATGTTGTTGTTTTTTTTCTCTCAAACAAACGGTACGTTATGATGCCTCCCCCAGGAGTCGGTAGTATGTGACAAACAACTGATGAGGTATGGAAGGGGGCGGGGCTTAAGAGTAGCGGCAGAGCCATAACCAATGAAAGTGTGTGTGTGTTTCTGCAAAGTTAGGCCATATTACATGAATCCTACGTTATGCGCCTTTTTGTTACAGGCCACTCCCACTGCCACGCCCCCTTTTGCCAGTTGGCTAAGCAGTCAATCAGCCGTCCTTTGGCTCATGACCAACATTTTCTCTAAAGCTTGTACAAGTCTGTGAATCTGTTTCGAAGTTATCCACCTTTTTGCAATAGGCCACTCCCATCGCCACGCCCCCTTTAGGTAATTTGCATGAACACAAACACACACCTTCACACACAGACACACACACACACACTTGACGTTCATGCCAAATTTCAGCCTTCTAGGGGGAGAACTGTTTTTGTTTTTGTGGACTGACCGACGGACAGCTGCCCGTCCAAAAATAAAAATGATCGTTCCTTTGAATCTCAAAAATCGTATTTTAATCACAATATCAGTTCAAATAATCATGTTTTTTCAGAATGTGTGCAGCCCTGGGCCGAGGCTTGCAGGTATTTAAGTGTTGAACACATTGTTGGTGCTGAATGAAAAGTCAGAGTTGTGGCAGAGTTTCATCAGATTCACCGTTTTGCTCAGTAAACCGGATGGAGTTTGACCAGTGTGTGTTTCAGTGCAGACCCGACACATGTCGAGCTGTGTCTTCCATTTAAAGCTCAAGCTGCACCCGAACACACCACAAAGACTTGAGTGAAGAGCCATGAGCCTGCTGACACACACACACACACACACATGTTGAAGGAAAGCCAGTTCATGTAATTTTATCTACAACGAAGCGTTTCACGCCTCAGTGCCTCTGACTGTAACGGCGTGAGCTGAACAAAACTAACCGAAGCGCAGAGACTCGAACACGACACCGCATCACTTTGCTGTGACGATGCGTCTCAGCTTTGGGCCGACCGCGTCGCGTTCTGACTCTGCTCCAATATTATAACGCCAGAAGGTCATCTGACATACTGAGCCACTGAAGAAGAGGCACAGTGTTCAGTGTGTGAAACGCCTCCGAACATGAAGTCACTTCCTGTTTTTCACAGAGTTATTTGCATTTTTCTGGTTGAAGAACACGAGCTCATGTTCCAAAAGTCTCAAACCGTCTTGTGGGAAAAACTCGAGTCCATCTGCACCTTTAATATTTCATGTTTGTTTGGCTGCTGCCTTGTTGCAGTGCTGAAGTCCTTCATCAGTTCATCGGTGTTGACTGAGGAAAATCGTCAGAAATTATTTATATTTGATTATTTATACATGTTACTGCCACTTTAAGTCGTTGTTTTAGGTCACACAAATGCGTCAGTTGCTGGTTCCAGTTTTTCAGCTTTTCTCTGTTTTCTGTCTGAAAACTCCAAAAATCTCTGGAGGCTTCTGGTCAGACGAAGAAGATTTGAGTCAGACTGATAATCAGTCAGCTTATTATTTGGGTGATATTGGAGAGCATGAGGCTAATGAACCAAATTCAGTGATTTCTTTTAGTTTAACATGAGATGGGCATTAAATTAACCATCGGCTGCACTACTCCCCAAAATAAGGCCTTTGTATTTACAAGAATCTGGTAATACGACACATGTCACGATAAAGGGGTCACAATACGATTTATTGCAATGCGATACAATGCATTTTTAAAAAAATCATATCTTAGGAAAAGTGTCACAGTAAAAAACGCCACAATATCCATAAAATATGAGGGGAAAAAAAAGTGTTTATTTGTGCAGTCAGAGTATTAAAGCAAAAGTTTTTGTGCTTTGGGCTTAAAAAACAAAATGAAACACTGTCACAAATCTTTCCATGAAAACTGTTAATTAAAAACTGACACTATTCCTGGAAATTGATATGATATTGCGAAACATAATATTGCAATATTAATATGTATCTATTTTCTTACACCCTACTCTAAATATTGATGTCTGCCATTGAAAACCAGTCGACCACCGAAAAACTCTGAAAATCAACTTGAACTATTTCCGCCACTATTTTCTGACATTTTCTAAACTGAACAGAAGAAAATGTAATAACAGCTTAATCCACAAGGAAAATAGTCATTAGTTTGGAATATTAATTTAAATAAGACATCATCTTTTTTCATACTGTCTGTGTTTTAAGTGAGCTGATGAACTGATGTGCACTCAGTGAGGAAATCTGCAGCCTTTGTCTGGGCTTTCCAGTATGTATTTAGAGGTGTGTGTGTGTGTGTGTGTGTGTGTGTGTGTGTGTGTGTGTGTGTGTGTGTGTGTGTGTGTGTGTGTGAGTGTGT
>JAQLOL010014424.1:0-11394 GCA_029783665.1 Naso thynnoides
ACACACACACACACACACACACACACACACACACACACACACACACACACACACACACACACACACAGTAAGAAAGATAAATTTGTTAAATGTGTATATTAAGACACACATACAAGCCTGTAATGTGAACAAACAGAATCAACTCTCTGACAAGCGCTCCAAAAATACTTAATTACAGGCTGTGTTCATGCAGGCCAACACAAACAATGCATTCATACAGAGGGGTTGGTATGTCTATACTTGCGAGGGCCACTGGTGACATAGTTTAATTGCCTAATTGGTGTAGGAGGTGAATACAGTTCACTGCTAGATTTCACCTGTTCACAGCAACTCCAAAACATTTTGGTGGACTTTAATCATAGACTTTGTGATCATGTTTACATGTTGACATTTATGATGTGTCTGAGTGACGATGACAGCGAGGAGGAAGTTTAGAATGTAAGGGTTTCATGTGCTGAATATTACTAAAAATAGATGATAACTGAACTTCCCTTAAGCTTTTTTTATGTTGTTTTTTTTAACAACACTCTCCGCTGTAGGGCTGCACAGTCAATTGAAATTTCATCTAAATCACAATATGGATTATTGCAATCTTTAATTTGCAGGGGTCAAAATATATGTTCAAGGGGAATGTGTGGGTAAAAATAAACTTTAATTCAAAGCTTATGGTGCTGCAGAGTTGCCCTCGTCGACACAGGCTTCAGAAAACAGCGTGGTTTGTTGAGGATTACAGCAAAACTCTCAACAAATTTCTTTCTCCTACATGTTTCTCACTGAAAATGAGAATAATCATGCAAAACTGATCAGTCCCTCTCATATTGAAAATCATATCGTAATCACAAATAGTCCAAATAAATGCAAGAAGATCTGTTTTCAAAATTGTGCTGCCATACTCAGCATCGGAAAATCACCTGAATAATTGTTTAAGTACAAATTTAATTCTGGGCTCAAGATATCAAGTTTTGTTGGTACAAACATGACTGAAAAACATCTCTTAAAAACAGCAGTTTGGAGGTTTGAGATCGGAAGCGAACCAAGGTCTTGATCAGTGTTCTGCTGTCTGCCTGGCCAAAATTTCACAACACCACCATCCTCTCATCCTCATGCAGGTAATGTCAGTTAATATCCATGTTCTCTAAATACGTCACTTTGATTTCTATTATATATGTGACATGATGTGCACAAATTTAACATACCCCTGTTTTGCAGAATAAACATTTGATTCTTGTGACTGGGCAGGAAACGGAGAACTGAAGCTGCTCCTGACCTGCTGCTGACCTTACTCTGCTGGTGTGGACTGAGTGTTAAAGTGTTAAACTCAAAAATATTCCTCACATGAACAGAAGTACAAGAGCACACACACAGACAAAAACAAACATATGGACAAATAGCAGCAATAACAATCGATTTTTTACATTTTTTAACATGCTGCCATGAAACCTCTCTGTAGCATTTCAGCTGAATAAAGCTTTCACTCGTCAGAAAGTCTCTCTGTTCTCAGACTGACTGCCTGAGGTGAAACACCGGAAATAAATGCAGATTCTCTCTCCTCAATGCGTAACCAATGTCTCTTTACCTTTTCTCTCACCCTGTTTCCCTTTTCTGCTCTCTGTTCTTGCGCTCTCACATCCTTTTTCTCTTGTTCATGAGCTCTCACTGGCTTCAGCTTGTCTTTCAACCCATCTGTCTGTGTGTGTGTGTGTGTGCGTATGTATGTGTGTGTATGATGTGGCTACATAATGCTTATTTATCATCCGCCTAACCCTACTCTGTCTTTTTTCTCCATGTTCTTTTGTTGTTCAACAGGTCATGACAGTAATTACCTGAATGCACACGAGGGCCATGAGCAATAAAAACACTTAGACAGCGAGCGCTGAGCAAAGACAGTTTTCAGAGCAATAATATTGTTTCAGTGCGCAAGAGTCAACAAGTCCTTCACATTTATTGACAAATTATGTTGTTTGCCAAGCCCCAGACTGTCTGAAGCCCCTTCCTTGCACACATTTTCTGCTCAGAGAATTTAATTAACTTTCTAAAACTGACAAGCGGACATTCACACACACTTCATACGGAGATCAGGCAGGTGACGGGAGAGGAGAAAGTGGCTTTACCCGTTACGAATGCCGTCCAAGAGAGACTCTCTTTATGCCTGCAGGTTTATCATCCAGCTTCAGTGGCGGCTGTTTGGTGAGCTATGAACGCTTTCTACTCTGAAATCATCATGAGAATAGGCTCTCCGGCCTTTAGGCTACTAAAGGTGGGAGGGGAGTAATGTACCAGATTTTGTAATTATTAAAATAAATTGCTTTGTTGCACACAGGTTATGGTCATGGTTCAAACAAATCAAAACTGACTGGAAAACGGAAAACAAACTTATGTCTCCTGAGTCCAAGTCCCGATCATCCGCTCTGACTTCCTCCCTAAGAGGATTTGTGGTGGGATTATAAACCTTCCAGTACTTTCTCCTCTGCTCATGACAGATAATCATAATTCACATCCACCAGGGGTCACTGTATGAGAAAACATGAACATAAATCATCTTAAGCTTTCGAACAAAGACCAAAGCTGGTTTTTCCTGACGATACAAAAGACTTCTTAAACCTCTCTATATCAATATTTTTAAAACAGGACACATTCCTCCAGGGTTTTTTTCTTCCACTCACCATTTTGAAAGAATTTAACAAAATGAAATGAAAAATAAACCTGGAGGAAGAGATCAAGAATCCCAACAGAATTCCGATGACAAACCTCCAGGAATCCTTAGGAGGGAAATGGAGGTCAGGTCTAGGTGATGTCACAAGTCTCTTGCACAATACGTCAGCAACGCTAACATGGCTGTAACCTGAGCACTCCTTTTTTTGTTCCTTCAGAAGAAAGGAAAAGGTATTAAAACAGGTAAAATCATTGCAAGCACGTTGAGAGCTGCAAGTAAACAGAGGGTGACTCAGTTCGCTGAGGGATGTTGTTAAGACGTCACGTATAGGCCGATGGGTGTGTAGTCTTTCTGTATACGGATTTTCAAAGTCGTATTCCTCAGCAGTTGTGTGATAAACTGTTACTTTCTTGACTTGCAAAATTATCTTTTAAGTTGACAAACATATTTGAGATGGGCTGTACAATATAAATGCAATTCAAAAGAAAAATCTCTTTCCATTGACCTACCGTTCAGTAACATGACGTTGGTTCTTCATGTTCTCGCCTGCCATTTTAACTGATGTTGTAAGACTATTTGAAACTAAATGGATCTGAGGAATTGGTTTGACGAAAGGTATTGAGTATTTACGCCAAAGGTTCAAGTCTAAGTGAAGCCATAAGTCACTGACGTTAAAGTCCAACTCCTCTTTCAGGTTTTTTATAATTTTGTCAGTCAGAACTTAAGTCAGATTTTTAAATCAAGTCCAAGTAATGAGTTCACATCTCTGGAATCAATTAGCCTGATCTTGATCTTTACCGACACTCTAATTCAGCTTCTTTTCTTTATGTTTATGGTGGAACTATTAGTCGGTTAATTGGTTAACAACAGAAAATTACTGTAAATTACCTTGAGAGTCATCAGCAGAGAGCAGACAGGAAGTGAGGACAGAGGGATGGTTGGTCTCAAATCAGGGGATGTTGCGATCACGTGGTCAGAGCCTTACAGCCATCAACACACAGTCACAGAAACTTTAATAACCAATAAATCATTAAGGTAAAAAATGCCAAACCTTCACTGTTTCCACCTTCTTGTCTGCGAAGAGTTGCTGCTTTCTTGTTTTATATCTTAGTAAATATTTTTGGTTTTCTGACTGTTGGACTCTTTGCACTCTTGTTACTTGTGATTTGTGAAGATATTTTACTATTTTCTTACTGTGTATTCGAAAAGTTAACTGAAAGATAAAGTTGATAAAGACAACAACTTATCTCTGAGCACCAGATTGAATCTGTGTAACTTGAACATCTCGATGACAAATTTCTCTTTTACTCTTAAAGTTCCATCCTGTCTCATTTCTTTTTCCATCCTTAGTGTGTGAAGCGAAAAATTGGACATTACGTTGGACTGTATGAACAGGTTCTACTGCTGCACAGACACACAAAACGAGCACACTCGCACACGCACACGCACACACAGTGATGCTGAGGATGATAATAAAATCAGACTGACTTCTACACAAACTCCTCACTCTTGATTTTTTTCTAAATCCTCATCATCTCTGCAGACGCTCTGATTCCTCCCACACCGTCAGCTCTCACCTCCCTGAATTCCACGAAG
Source organism: Naso thynnoides (assembly GCA_029783665.1). Lineage (NCBI taxonomy): Eukaryota > Metazoa > Chordata > Actinopteri > Acanthuriformes > Acanthuridae > Naso > Naso thynnoides. Next base: position 4,250 of record JAQLOL010014424.1, read on the forward strand.
GTCGGCGTGATATCAGAGCCTTGCTGTGTTTAGCTGAAGCGCCGTTCAGAAGCAGATCTGACAGCTGAGCGCATAAAGCACTGGAGGTAATTACCTCTATTCAGAAGCTCCCGTGCACAGAGCAGGCTGAGTGGAACGGAGAGATTCCAAAGCTGCTGAACAAAATGCAAATCATATCTTCTGTCCCAACACTGCATTTCCATGTGTGAATGTGTGTGTGTGTGTGTGTTCTGGTGGTCTCTACAAAATACTGCAGCATCTAAAGTCAAGTAATGGTTTAAACCTACATTTCTGACAGCTAACTCATGCAAAACGGATTTATTCTAACGAGAATTTCCCAAAGAAAAGCTTGTGTTCGAACAATAGTCAGGTCTCATATGACACCTGCAAAGTATGGGTGGGGAGGGATTGCATTGTACAAACTACCTGCACTATACTGCACTGATATACTGATTGACAAATACTTTAATCTGAGCGCGTGGATGCTTGTTTCACATGCTTGTGGTCAAATATAGCAGCAAGATTCAACTGCTTATGTAACTCTATAATTCTTAACAATGAAGCTCTGGTTTTACAACTTGTTTTTATAGATTCTCCCATCATTTCCATTGGCTGCAGCTGTTCGCAGCTGTTCGCAGCTGTTTGCAGATACATAACATGGAAAGTAAAGTTTGCTTGTGGGTGCCCAGCAGAAAAAAAAAGCCACTGACTAAAAATTTTGGATTGTTGCATTTACTAATTTTGATCATTCTAGGCAGCAGAAGACGAGAGATAGACAGAGAGACAATATGAATGTGTTCAGATTCGTGCTGTCATGTAATAAAACTTTTCGACATCTGCTACAACAGCTACTATTAAAGAACACACGACCACCGGTTTTGACCAATAAATCGAAACATTTTCCAGTTGTGCAGAGGTGACAAAACTGCAAAATTTAAACTACCACACCGAAGTGGTTTTTGTGCCTAAACCTGACCAGAACGGTCCCAAAAAACATAACATCACAGCTCAGCCCTCAATGAAATGCTGGCATTGTACATATCCTTGGTTTGCAGAAACATTCAAGGCCAACATTTTTTTCTGGCAGTTGGGTTGCTTTAGTCTAATGAGTGGAGCATCCCTGTCTGTTAAACTCCATATTACTGTACAAGTGGCAACATGCTCAAAGTTCCAAGCATCCTACACGAACAGCTGCTGCTGATCTGTACCATCCTGTTTGATTCCAAAGTGGTCAATACCAGAATCACTTTCTGTAACAACAGTATTGACAGTGTTGCGAACACATTAACTCTCCACATTACAGCAGGAAGTTAAAGAGGACAGAGGAACTGTAAACTCAATGGAAAGAAAGCATCCCTAAGTTCAGTTCACTGCTGGGAGAAGCTTGAATTACTCCAAAGAAGTGTGAGTCAGAGCTCAGGTTTAAGCTCTTAAAGGGCTAAAATTATGTACAGTTCTTTGCTGTACCCAATCCACAGCTTTTCAGAGCTCACGGTCGATTTCATCAGTGTGCTGATCCATCAGGTCAAAGTCCAACAGCTTTTACCAGCCTCCCTAAACATTCCTGCTCAAAGCACACAAGTTCAAACAACCTGCTGATACACCACCTGCTCAGCAAGACAGTGGAGGGAAAATCTATTTGATATGATCATGACAAATTGGAGCAATAAAGGCTTATTGCTGCAGGTCTGCTTCACAATTAAATCTACATTCTGCCCTCTAGTGGACAATAAACACTTAATTCAGCTTAGTAGTGAATAAAAATGTTGAAAGAATCCAGCAGGTTATTTGTTGATAATGAAAGTTGGAGAATGGATTTAACAGTGCATCTTAACGTGTCCTGCACCACATATGGGTCACAGAGTAAAGCTTGTCTTCCCCAGCTCTGCTCAGGAGTCTTCCCAGGCCTGACGAGATACAGTGTGTAAGCAAAGATTTATTATCCAGTGTGTTGTGGGTCTTCCTCTGGGGCTCCTTCCAGTTATACACAGAAATTATGACTAAATCTCCCCGGGAGATGCCTGATTTTTTTCACCACAAGTTTTCTCTCTGATCCACTGCCAAATAATGAGCATTTATTAAGTGGCATGTGAGCTAATTCAATTGAAAAGTCTTAATAATTGAAAAATGACTTCTTTTTTTTTAAATAAATGTTCATCCAATCAGTTAACAAATCATTGTGGTTTAGATTGATGAAGCAAATTTAACTGGACCAAGCCTCATTATGAACCACAGTGCAAACCCAACCTCACTCTGCATGCAAACACCAGCACACTAATGTATGCACATACACAACCAGGCACAGTTTCAAGGCAATCACTGGTTGATAAACAAAGAGCACACACACTCGAGCTCTACAGGAAGGCAAAGCAATAAACGTTGACATAATCGTGGACACATCTGCAGAAGAGCTCCTTGTTATAGTGTGGGAGGAGAGATTTACATCCACCCGTCGATTCAGGAAACTAGAAGGCTGCTGCTGCTGCTCAGCTACAGGTTCTTATTTCTCTATTTTTATATGAGGGCATCTTGTGTTCCTAATGCTCCTGTCTGTGTGCGCACTCCTGATGTCAAGATTATTTTATCAATGAAAAAAGGAATGTGCGCTTGCATTCGTGCACAACTTACAAAAACAGAGCAGACACTTAAAAAACGGACTGCGCAGCACTCAGACCACATCAGGCAATGCGGTGACCGCTGCAGGTTTGTGCAGCCGTGTGAGAGTGTCTTCACATTTGAAAATGCACGTTAACATCTTTGTACTCCCTCATGGCAGGTTTCTCCCCCTTCTTGACCTGAACAGCTGATCAGGTGACAGACCGCCGCAGCGAGACTTCTGGTTGCATTTCTGCAAATTTTTGACTCTGCTTCGACCTTCCTGCTGTCCACACTGCCCCAGCCTGAAAGACTACTCACATTAAAATTAATAGTAGCACTTTCTTATTTGCATTAACAGATGATTAAGTTTGAATGAGGCCTTAGTGTGTTCTTGAAATTAGTGTCTTAGAGGCAATCTAAGGAACCCCGACGCCCCCGTATGTATATCTTACCCCTGAAGTAATTTGCCGTGACCGAGAATTCTCAAGTACTTTGGCCGTGATCCAGTCCATCTCACACAGCTCTTTATCTTCAGGCTCAGAGTGTTTGTGGGCGAGCTGAAGAGAGAGTGAGCTGTGAAGGATACATTCTGATCCTCCAATCATCATATCAGCATATAACGACACATTGTACCTGCACCTTTGATCGAGGCGCTTTGACTCCCTGCATGTCCATAAATATTACATAACCACATTCATTAATGCCTAACTTCACAGTAAAAAAAAAACTACAACTGGGCATAGTGAAGTGTTTCAGTTACACATGACATGAATACATTTTACAATCGGCATATGATGGGGCATGTTGTGGAATAATCTGCAGCTGTTTTTGCAATATTGTGCAGCATTTAAATGTTTGAGGAATAAATGAGAGGCAACAGGCACGTTTGAGGGAAACAACAGAACATTCATTCTTTTCTTTTTTTTTAACTAATTCCTTCCTCAAAAAATTAAATATAGCCAACTTATCAAAATCTGTCTTTGAGCAGCCTGAATTACATTTTGTTTTCACTACATGAGTTATTTGGTAAAAGAAGGCACTGTCAGGGTTTCTTGACTCAAAATTCAAGAGTTGAAAACTTGATATTTCAAATCCAAAGCTTTTTTAGAATCTGTTAAATCTAATAAGTCACACACACAAAAAAACAGAGGAAACTGTTGCAGAATAACAGAGAGATGGAGAAAAACCACAAATCAGTACAAAAGAGCAAAAACTGATTAAAGTGAAACTCATAAAAGCTCAGCATGAAGCACAACGAGCTGCTGTTAAATTAACTTCAATAATTCAGCAATGTGACTGATTTTCCATCCCTGACTGCTCACTCACAGCATCCAGCCTCCTGTCCACGCACACGTGTGACTGCTGACAGTCAATCCACTCTGGGGATCAATAACCCCTCATTATCGATAAGTGATTGGAACAAAAAGGCGCAGCGGCACGGCAGCCTCAGAGCCTCGAATTCCCATGGAATACTATGGAATTCCTATTTAAACAGGTCGATATGAGGCGAGGAGACAGGAGCCTCTCCACGTGGAGGTCAAAAGACTCGGACCAGGAGAACTACGCGCTGCACTTCTTCTTTCACACAATTTACACAAAGCAAAGCATACACTGGCGACCACAGTCTGTTGTTTAACATTAATACCATCACAAGTGGCCTGCCACTAACCCCTGACGTCACATCAACAATTCCCAAAACAACATTAGAATGATGTAAAAAATGCCACAAATTTCAGGACGACACAGAACAAAATTTGATCTTGGAACGAGACATAATTGCCAACTTCACAGGAATGGTCGAATAAGATCATCAGCAACATATCAATTAGTTTCACTGATGAAGGTGGCACTTTCTTTCACCTTATCTCCAGAGGTCAACCGCCTGAGACAAGCGAGCCGGAACTGTGTAGTGCAGGCTGATGATCTGCGAGAATAAAGCGGACTGAACTCACCATTTCCTCGTGCAGACGCCGGGTCCTCAAAACATGTCACGACAGTAAAACCCCACGAGCCGCAGTCACATTGTTCTTCAGTCCGAGCTCACACAGAAACTAATTACTGAACCCGAACAGAGAAAGTGCAGCAGCCTGGGGTCGCGGCTGACACTTGGGAGTCTGCAGAGTAATGAAATGAAAAGCGGAGCTCAGTGGGAAAGTGCGCGCGGGGAGCAGAGAGGAGCGACGCTCGCTGCGCGTCTGGAGACACCGTGGGGGGGGGGGGGAGGGGGAGACCGGGGAGGGAGAGGGCGAGGGTAGCCGAAAAGTAGAGGAACCTCGCGGAGAGCCCGTAGAGGGTGCAGAGGTGAGGAGACCCTGCAGATGTCTGGAGAGACAGCGTGGGGTCTGACCGGAGATGCGGCGGAGGTGCTGAGCTCTGCCGCGCTCACAGTGGACATTAACCCGCTCTGGTCTAGTCCCTCCTCTCCAGCCCGAAGTGAGGGACGCATCTCTCTCTCTCTCTCTCTCTCTCTCTCTCTCCCTCTCTCTCTCTCTCCCTCTCTCTCCCTTCCTTCTGTCATTGTCACTCTGCATCTGTCAAACATGATTCATTTGGTTGTGTTTCTGTGAACTGGAGTGAAACGAGAAATGATCTTGTGGGTCAACAGGGCGCAGAGGCAAATTGTCTGCTCTGATCTTCTTTTGATGTTACAGTAACAATGCAGATTAGCTACAGTCAAGACCAACTTCATTATAAAGTAGTTGCAAAAGGCTTTCCGACTTTGACCTTTGAATGGAAGAAAAATGTGACCTTGAATGCAGATCTTTGTGGCTTTATTCTTTGATAGCTGCTGAACAATACTTATTTATTTATTTGAGTTATTCGAGAGTAGAGCAGCTACGATCAGCTTCAAACAGCTAACATTTTAATGCAGCCTAAATGGTCAGGAGCCAAAGTACACCAGTGTCTCAAAGGGTAAGACTGGCAGAGGTCGACACCAACATGAGGGCTGATATTTCTATCTACAATTTTACTTTCATCTTCAATCCAACATTTTTTAGAAAATCCAGATTGATTGCATCCCCCCGAGGAGACACAGCTCTCTCTTTGTGTCAGCATCGGAGGGATAGGACATCATTCTTTTGACATCTGTGTCAGACTCTATAATATTGGTATGAAATGTCAGTATGGATTTTGACATCTAGAGATTATGGCGTTGTGTCGGCTTCTATCAGAAAATCAGATTGGTTGATGTGTTGAAGTTGCTTTTATAATCTGAAGAAAAATCAGGTGAGATTTGAGGGAAACAACACAATACAACATATATGGATGGTCATACACAGTAAAGCAATTGGGAACTGAAGCATGTGGTCCAAGGTCAATTATTACACAAGAGGCAGGTGTGCAGAGCTTAAAGGACTGCAGGGCTGATGATCAGTGGGAACAGGTGTGTGTGTGTGTGTGTGTGTGTGCTGTGCAGACAGGTGAATGGAAGATGAAACATGGGGAGGAATGACACAGGGGCACAGGAAGAGGGTTGTGACGAAAATATTTTTTTTAATGCCGGGCCTATTTTTAGCGGTTCGAGCACAATAAATGAGACATAACTTCTAAATTTATGCAGGCATGTCTCTTTGCCAAGTCTGAATGCAGCATCTCACTTCTTCACCATGCTGAGAGAAGTGGCAGGTGTTGTCCATTTTCTCAGACAGTGCTGACCTGGAATTAAGCAATATCACACTCGAGGTTGTGCTGTTGTACTAAATATTGTCACTGGTGTGATGCGGTCGTAGGCACGAGGCCGCATCACGCCTTTAGTTGACTGTAAAAGGAAAAACAGATTATGATTTGTTTGTTAATTTAATCATTCATTTGGCTCCATGTGCAAAATAGTTCCGCAACTGGACTGGTACAGGGCTGTACCTACTTTGTAAATTACAGAAGAGTCCACAACTTTACTTTCTTGTTTGTATCTTTACTTATTTTCGTCCTTCTCTAACAACAATCTGGAAATATGTCCATCTTTTCGGTGCAGTTTGTTAGAAAGTAGCCTAGCCTAGCAACCAACAGTTAGCTAAGTGATTAGAGCACCTGTGATGCAGAAATGCATAAAGTTAAAAATCCCAGTGCTGTTGTACTTTGTATCAGCACTCATAGAATGACTCTCCTCCAGTCAAATTGCTTGGTAGAAACTATCTGTTGTATATTTTTCATTCACCTGAGAAAGAACCCACATCCACAGAAGTTAGCTTGTTAGCCCTGTTAACTGTGCTGCACTCTGAGCTTGGAGCACTGGACGATCAACCATATTCACTATTGGAAATGTTAGAGTCATTTAGAAGAAAGGATGGAGTAGCCAACACTTGTTCATATTTATTAGCATAATAAAAACTTGTAAACAAACTCTTATTAGAGCTTGCAGCACTAGACGGAAGGCACCAGTCAGAAAAAAAAACAACCATTTAACTTCAGGTTGCTTCCAGGCTGTCAGCTTCTGTCTGCCTCTCTCAGACACAACAGATCTATTCAGCATAACTCATCCTAATCGGCCATTAACAAGCTCCTCAAATAGCATCAAAAAGCTATCCACGATCTTTTTTCGGTGACTT
>JAQLOL010014425.1:0-11386 GCA_029783665.1 Naso thynnoides
TCCATAACTTTTCCAGTTATGTTGCTAACAGACAGACAGACAGACAGACAAACAAACCCTGGCGAAAACATTACCTCCTTGGCGGAGGTGATTAGAGGTTGTGATGCACAGTGTGCGACTGAAAGCAATGCAATGAATTTCACTATGTGGCAGCAATGAGACTTCTTACCAACGGGGGGCGACATTAACTAGTTTTAGAAGACAGAGAAAATGGAAATACTCGGCTGCCTACGAGCGGCAGTAGATATTTAATGTAAACATGAAGGGGTCAAGGTGAAATTTGGCGTGGGACCATTTTGAATTAAATAATCACAAAGGTTATTGTACGCACCGCCAAGCCTTGGACCTACTATAAGCATTATCACCGCAGGACGGCGGGGGCTTCCTGCTTCTCGCTGGTACAGAAGACGCTTCAGTAATGTTAACGTAGTTTGTCCGATTACTTTTGAGCCTCTGAAAATGGGGAGATCATGTCAAAAACGCCCATAAATCTTAAAAAGTTAAAGGAACTCAAACAATCGGAGCATTAACAACTTGTGGAAAAGTAGCTGCCGGACACTTCAGTGAAGACGGTTCACGCAAGAGTGACAGAGTCCTTTGTCTGCAGAGAGAAGCAGGAAGCTCCCGCTGTTCCACGTCCACTCACAGCGATAATGCTCACCCAATAATCCAACGTATAAGCACAAACATGACAGTGACCTACATGATGTACCACCTGATCAATGTGCAACCGACCCTGGTTACCGTCCATGCAGCCTCCTCTCAACCTGCCATCACTTCAGTCTGAGCACGACGGGGCTGAATGTTGTTGGAATCAAATGAATTGTCTGAAAGCATTTACAGCACTTCAGACAGGCGCCGCAGTGTCTGAACAACGTTAAAACCATCCATACAGTCACTCAGTTCAAAGTGGTGTTCAATAATCATGTGTGTGTGATGTTTTAACGTGTGTGTGTGTGTGTGTTTCACAGCTTTCAGGGTCCCTACCAAACAGACGCAACAAGTGTGGAGCTCCATACACTTGAGACATGGGCATGTCTGGGTGTTCAGCCAGGATCTCGGCGTACTGCGGCCTCTCGAACTTGTAAAGCAGCTGAGTGCCCAGCATGACGTTGAAGTACTCCCGGATACCCGCCACGACCTCGTTTACTGCATACTCCCTGAGAAAGGAGGAGAGGAGAGGTCACATATTCCTGCAGAGAGAGTTACCATAGAAACTTCAGAGATGACAGCTCTGATAAACTGTTACTGTAAAGATTTGAAAACTTGTTTGGGACGGAAAATAAATCGAAGCTCACATCAGGCTTCAGTTTATCTGCGTCACACTGAGGTTAACATGATGCTCCACTATGGGAGTACTGTTGTAGCAATAGATCTGTGTGTGCGTGTTCAGATCTGTGTGTGTGTAAAAAAAAATCTGTATGTCTGGATTCAGATTTGCAAGTGAAGACAAATCTGCCAATGCGTGCAAAGATCTGTGAATGTCTGTCATCAGTTACAACTCAGGCAGCAGCTCCTGATTGGCTCTTTTTACACGGGATTTTTGCTGCACTTCTGCCGCCGCAGATCTGTGCAGCGATCCGCATGTGTAGAAAAGATTTGTCTGTAACTTCGCCTTTTCTTTGCCCCGAGCTCAGGCTCACAGGCTCACGCTGCCTGGCTGCAGTAGCAGTACAGCCTACACACCGCTACCCGGCGCATGGCTCCCAGTGATGTTCAGCGTGTCGTTGTTGGGGTAACAGATGATCGTCATGCCTGCGGTGATGTTGAGAGGCAGACCACGATGGACTCTCGACTGTTTGCTGTGAGTAAAAGTTCATGTTTTAGCAGTAACCGAGTTGTAAGAAGTATTATTGTCTTCTTAAAGTAAATGATCAGTAATGTTTTTTGTGAACAAGTTACGTTTGCTCAGCTTGCATAACGTTAGCACTAGAAGCTAGCTAAGCTAACTGGTCACATTAACGCTGGCTGGAAATGTTGTTGCCCGCACAGGAGGTCAAAGGAGTTAAATGTTATTTAGTTGTAAGCAGGGTGTAAAGTTAACGTTTTTACTTTAACGTTACCAGAAATGTTGTGCCTTGGCTGTAAGCTAACAAATTAGCAGTCTTCCATCGTTGAGACAGTTGCGGTTTACAGTCAGTAACGTTATAACACCACCAATGATAATGTTAGAGTTACGTTACAACGTCTGAATTAGTGTAGTAACTTTATACAAGTGCCTCTGACCAATAAGTCTACTGATAAGTCAGCGGGACAGTAATTTAGAAGTAAATTATTAACTTAAGGAGTAACGTTAGCTGTCTGGAATTGTCTGCTTATGTAATTGTTTTCTTTCCTATTTGAGTTCTTCTTAATAATCTTCGTTAAAAATGTCGCTATTTGAGTTAAAACTCGTGTTTGTCTTGTTTCTGTAGGATCAGAGTCCAGGCCCAGAGAAGGATGTGAAGAGTGTAAACCCAATCACACTCATCCAACAACATCTTGGGGGCAGTAGTGAAGGACGAGCATCTGCTAACCCCTCACCAAGAGCAGCCACTGACCTCAATCCTCCCCCCAGGACAGCCACGACTATGCAAACATCAGTGTCATCAGAAATGCAAAGGTAGTTTAATAGTTTAAAGTTGCAGTTCTGTACACACACATACACACACACACACACAATTTGGAAATCTAATACACATTATCAGATTGGAGTGGCCTTGTAGAGTTGTATCAATGAATATAACTGAGTGATATTTAAAAATATGACCCATGGTTATTGTAAATATTGGTGTAATCCTTTATTGTTTGTCACAGATCGTTTCCAGGTCTTGTCAGGGGAAAGAGGAGGTCTGCAACCCCACCACGGACAGTCACTGGCAAATTGCAGTGTTTTCAGTTTTATGTCCTTCCCTGTCCTGCAACTGTGACTCCAAAAGGAGATGAGGAGCAAAAGTTTTGCCAGGCAGGGTTAGGTATGAGAATAGTCTCATTGCCAGAGGATGCAGCTCATGATCAGGTCAGGTGCAGTCGTGTTTTATACCAATCACTGTACTGTATATTAGTCATGAGTTCAGATGCAGTTTTTCATAGCATAACCATAGCAGACCTTGTGCAAGGACCACTATTATGAACAACTTTGTATTAAGTGTCGGACTTGAGTGATTTAAGAGAACCTGTCACGTCTACCAATGTTCTTGTATTTCAGTTTTTCTCTCACAAACAAAATTTCATGCCATGTAAAGACAGTTTCCCTTTTCCAAGTGATTTTGTTCTGAATTATCTATAATGTGTCACAGAAATAAACAAAAAATAGCAATAATGGGTGTAAATACAAAGTGATGCAGCCAATCTTCACTTTGTACCAGCCCAGCCTCAAAAGGCCCTACGACACCTGAGTATTTCCTACTGTGACAAGCCCAAATGTACGCTGTGAAAAAGGCCTGGAGTGCAGCAGGCAGCCTTACATGAGGCCAATGACTGGTTGTCATATGCAGACCTACTCATGTCCACGTGGCAATCATCAAGTTGAAGTGATTTTAAGCAAACCTCACAAAAGTCATAGACATGAGATGAGTTTTGTCATTATCAACAGTAAGTTGACAATCACTGTTTGCCATGTTACTGTCTTTGTGTAGATATCTGAAGTACTTTACCACGAGTACCCTAAACTCCAGAGCCTGAAAGGCTCCTGGATGTTTTACAAGGCTGCAGGTAAACACACCATAGCACTTTGGGGTTTTTAGACTTTGAAGTCTATTTATTGTCACACTGTGGTTCATTGCTGTTGTTCACATCAGAAACCTAAATATGCAAAAAGTTTGTACAGTATTATTTTTTAAATTTCCCAGCTACTGTTTGTGCTTCCATTACACTGTTATAATTTATTCTTGCTGCACCGTAAGTCATGTCATCAGCAAACTTCAGTGTTGACTGAGATTTTTCTGTTCCAGGGGGAAGTGGACGAAGGCGGCTGACAGTTGTCAGCCCCCAGGTGGAAGGCTACACCACCGCTCAGTTGAAGAGGGCATCAAACGGTGGAAAAAACATGCTATACATAGCCCCATTACAGAGTGAATTAGATGTTACCCCCCTTGCCACAAATGCCTCCGAATTTTCTAAAACGCCAAAGGCAACCTGTGACACTTGTCAGGAGACAATGCCATTACATCTTTTGGCCGTCCATGTTGACAGTTGTACAGACAACAAAGACTGTGAAGTAAGTTGTGTTCTTACATTTCATTTGGCCTTCATGATGACATTGAGTATTTGAGTAACTTATTTTATTTGTTGTATAACCAGGACCAGGACTCTAACTCAGATGTTAAGCATGTCTGTGTATAACTCGTCAGCTGATGATACTGATGCCGTCACGGCCACAAAATCCACATCCTCTAAAGATGTAAGTACATCTTCAGTAAAACTAGCTTGAAAATCCCAGACTGTCTTTCTTTCTTCTTAGTAATTATTGTTATTGGTTGTGGAGTTTGTGGAGTATGCTCTTGCCTGTTTTATATACAGTAGAATCCGCTTATAGTAATCAAGTTTGTCTGAGTCAATTTGATCACTAAACAGATTATTATAATTACCAAATTTTCTATTTTTCTTCATTTATCATACAGATTACCAACTAATTGACATTTGTATATTTATTACATGAATATAAAGTAATGAAACAGACAGCTTCACTGTTTACTGAATTTTATTGACTGTTTAAAATACAGTACAGCTGTTTCAAATGCTTCAGCAACTGCTTGATGTGCATTGTCTGTACTGTCTGTACTGTGTTTAATTCATGTGTATAGATCATATGTTAGCTTCGTGAAGACTACGTTTTTCATTGAGAGAATGACTTTCTTTTCTCCCGGTCATGATTTCATTGCGCAGGCGGCAGCATGTCTCAGGTAACGAGCTGGGAGCAGACATGTTGCGAGGCAACGCGACTGCTGAGGCTGCATCTTGCAGTACTCGCTTGTATAAAGTTTTTTAAAAATAAATTAACGGTGGTTTTAATGTTTTCCATTTGTTTTCATGTATGAGAAGACCCAAAACAATCACTGTAAGCAGGCTACTGGATTACTACATGCAAATTATTTAAAAAGCACTTGTATAGGAATAATTCTGTCCTTAGCTTCTTGATCCATGTAAACGGTTGATCACTGTAACCGTGATCACTATAAATGGTGTACACTATTTCTCAATCTGTGTATTTTACCCTGGTAATTATTTGATCATGGATCTGTCGCACTCAGGCATACACTGACTCCAGTGTGTATCAATCTTTCTATTGTTCCACAGCTGGAGAAAGATGCTGGACATTCATCTGGAAAGTTCTTAGTGGTTCTAATGTTTTATTACGAGTCCTCTCCTGGTAATTTTGTATTCACTGCAAACACTCAAAATCTTACCAAGCATATATGTGTTGTTTCTAGTCAAAATGTCTTACTTCTTGCAAAAATCTCTCATTACACCTTAAATAAGACATGTCACCTAAAAAGTAACTTGTTTTTAGACTTGTTTGAAGCAAATTTTCATTTGAAATAAGTAGAAAAAAATATATACCAGTGGAGCAAGTTTTTTTTGCTTGTAAAAAGAAAAAAAAAACTTGCTCCACTGGTATATTTTTCTACTTATTTCAAATGATAATTTGCTTTAAACAAGTGTCTAAAAACAAGCTACTTTTTAGGTGACGTGTCTATAAGTGTAAGGAGATTTGTTTTGACTAGAAATAACACAAATATACTTGGTAAGAGTTCGAGTTTACTCCAGTGAATTCCTTTAACACAAGACTAGAGCAGTTCACAGTAAGTAATATTTTTTTTAATCAAAGTGCAGTGTTTACAGTTAGTTCTTGATGTCTGTACTTCTAAAGTCGTTGGTATCCTGGTTAAGTTCCTGCCATATTGCTAACTTGGGTATTGCCAGTACAACTGCTCAAAATATTTCAACCCACAGAGAGCAGTAAATTTTCAGCTGTTAACCCTGTCAAGTTAACCGTTTTGCACTTTAAAGGTCTACACCAAAAACCTCACACATTAATTGTTGTACTACTGGTGCCGTTAATATTTTTCCTTTTTCACTCTTGCCTTGTTCAACATTGACAATAAAGTATATTAAGAAAAGCAGTGTGGCTATGGTGATTCTGAGATACTGATATTTATTTATAACTTCCATAAATTAGCATCTTATGCTAACCTATATTACCTAGGTGCAAATTTTCTTTTATCCTGAAGACAGTTGTCAGTTCTACAATGGGCAAGACTGTGGGTATGACAGGTATTAGACCTATAGGACTTTAGAGTAGCCTTTATTGTGTTAATACAAAAATTAGACCTTAATGTGCTAGCTATTACAGTTGTTGGAAAGTTGCATTTCACAAAATAATTGAATAAATCTTGATTCCAATGGGGAATCCGTTCATGATCTAATCAACACAAAAATATACAGTGTCACAATATAATTTTAGGTCAAGAATATCAGTCGATGGTAGTGTGTAAGTGACATTTTAACACTGTTAAAGATCCCCTCCAGGAATGTATTAAGTCATCTAAAAAATACTCTGCTTGGAACAATAATGTGTGTTAGATATGGTTTTCCCACTAAAAGTATAATTAACACATTAAAATCACATTTCCTTTACCTTCATTAATAATTCAAGAATCCATTAATAAGCAAAAATATTTTATTTCAAGTTACTGCCCCCTAAAATGAGATGAAGAACTACACCAGTAGTAGGACCAGTTTAGGACGAAGTGAGAAAATCTGTCTTTGTTTAACATTAAAATTAAAGTCAGGCTCTGTTGTTGGCTTCCCAACACATTTTAAAAACAAGGGCGAGAGAACAAGAGTATGACAGAGCTGAGCAAGCAAACAGAGACAACAAAGGGAGAGCGCAGCTGTAAAAAAACAGAATGACAGAAACATTATTTTATGATTGTTTCATGGTGCTAGTAAAAAAAAAAAAAAAGGTCCAACACTCAGCAGATGACTTGGGCCTACTGTAGAAACAGATGCTCTCTGCATTTCTCCTTTTCATTACAACATCCAACTCACATAGTGACAGTGGCAGTTGCCATCCCATGTGGTTAGGCTTGTCAATAGTGATGCAATATTACGTTTCTTGCGACAGCCCTACAATCAATAATAATAATAATCATTTGTTTTGTCACAGTCCTAATGACAGTTAGTCAGTCAGGCAGGCATATTTATCTTACGGTTGATGATGCTCTGCACCCATTCAACTGTGGCCATGTAAATGTCCATTCCATGACAATCAGAGGGGCCAAGAGGATCTATGGATCTTTTAAGCTGCTCCATCTCCAATTCATCCAGAGAATTCTCAAGGACTGGAACATGGATACCTTGGCTGTTGTCACCTTGAATTCCACTGGACTCCCACTCAATATCTGGAACATGCAGTTCCTATAGAAAGAAATAACTGTTAAGGTGACAAAAGGCTGCACAATTATCTGAATGTTGCTCTGATAAATGAAAATGTCTTTAAATTTTGAGTTGCATCTGAATGTAAATAGTGGATAAACATGTTCACTGTTGACATGATGGACCAGTATTAATTTATTGACATAAAGAGCAGAAAGTTTCCCAACTGCTGCTACAATGGAAGGTTTGTTAATATGACTCAGAACTAAATTTTGAAAAATATAAAAAATATCTTAATTCTATACATTTACTAATAGGTTGGTGGTACTGCAGTGGGACAAAAATGTATTGTATTTTACATACACTTGAGACATCAGGGTCTGGAACAGAACACAGCGTTTGTCCCACTTCCCACAGTTGGTTGGGTGACAAGTTCTGTTCTGATCTCAATGGATGGTTGTCCCATCCATCACGGAACACATCAAGGGAGGCCTGGAGCCGCGGGATGAAGACATAATGGCAGCTGAACAAGTGGAGTTCATTTGACGGATCAAGATGTCCTTCATCTTCTAAGGTGTGGAGAACACTATAGAAGACATTTGTCACTGACATGTAGACATCTCTCCAAAGTCTCTCAATCCTGGGAAAATAGCAGAAATACCTTAGTAAATATAGGTTAATTTCTCACAACAGTATGGATGGTTCATGAACAATATAACACATGTCAATATCTTATTTAAAGTTTGATAAGCACAAGATTTAACAGATTAAATGCCAGACAGTGGGTTATCTACACCCTACTGGAGTTTATCTGATAAACCAAGCCAAGACAACAGCAGTCCATCAACCATAATCAGTTGTGTAAAGTAAAATTTACTTGTAGCTTATGTAAATTTTTGAGGTACTTGGTACTTTATCCTTCCACTCCACTACATTTCAGAGGGAAATAGATAGACAGATAGGTAGATAAATAGATAGAACTTTTATTGATTCCTTTGGGCAGGTTCCTTCAGGGAAATTAAAATTCCAGCAGTGTTACAGTACAGTAGAAAAGGACAAAAAAAATTGCACCCACCCAGAGTTAAAGTGAACAATAAGCAAATTTAAAAAAAAAAATACAAAACAGAAAGCTGTAGAAAAATAGAGTATTTAAATATAAGATAGTCCAATGCTATGTATGTGATTGCACAAATTTGTGTCCAGTTTGTGTTTGTGTGAAGTGATCAGGCTTGGTGCTCTACTGCTCCCCCCCCGTCCTCCTCTGTCCTTCTGTTACCCCTCCTCTCCCCGAGTGAGGAGTTGTACAGTTTGATGGCATTAGGGACATAGGAGTTTTTCAGTCTGTTAGTTCTGCACTTGGGGAGGAGCAGCCTTTCACTGAACAAGCTTCTCTGGTTGATGATGACAGTGTGCAGAGGGTGACTGGCATCATCCATGATGTCCAGAGTTCTCTTCTCTGCAACTGTCACTAGAGAGTCCAGCTTCATGCCGACCACAGAGCCAACCTGATCAGCTTGTCTAGCCTGAATGAGTCCCTCTTTGATGTGCTTTCCCCCCCAGCACACCACAGTGTAAAAAAGGATGCTGGCGACCACAGATTGATAGAACATCCACAGGAGTTTACTGGAGATGTTAAAAGATCGTAGCCTCCTCAGGGGGTACAGTCTGCTTTGACCCTTACTGTACAGGTGGTTGATGTTGCTTCTCCAGTCCAGCTTGTTAAGACATACACAAAGAAAGGCAGTAGTCTGCTGCTGCCATTAACAAGGTGAAGGAGATGGCATGGCAAAAAAAGAGAGACAAGCTAAATGCCTATGTTGCACAAGTCTACAATTGTTTCATGTTACATGTGAATGTCACTTTGTAATATTACACTGTGCTCTTATTTCCTGTAAAATACTTTGAAATGCTTCTGTATGAAATATGCTGCACAAATAAATTAACCTTCATGTACCAATTTAGGCTATTAATAAAGATTCAGATACACTGTGTGACCATATATTATCAGTAGTCTAGATAATGTTTAAAATAGTGGTGTAGACCAACTTGTAAGTAACAAAATTACAATTTATTTAGTTTGGTAATTAGCTCTATTGACTGAGTGTGTGTGTGAACCCAATACTAACTTTTGACCTATTTATTGATTTTTCACTATTACATCTCATCAACACCAAAAACTAATGAGGCAAGTAATTATCCTCAATAAATTATTCCCAAGGATCTTTAGCAGCAATATGTAGAGTGTATAGTGTCTGCTACTTGTGCCAAAATGAAGACGGGGTTCATCTGTCCATGAACGTTTGTTTAAAGAAAGACACAAGGAGACTTTAAATGAGGTTTCAGTTCTGTTATGTGTGCACTCATGTAAAAGGTCATTTAAGATTCAAGCTTTTCTTATAAGCTGAATCATACAACAACAATAACTTTGTTAGCATTCACTGTCACATCCACTTGTGTCATCAAGTAATGTTACAGCTTCAGTACAACTTGTCTTAGCATTCATGGCGATATTTCATTTATCCATTAGTCCCCTCCTTAATCACACTGAGATTACTTTAAAAAAATATACTGCCTTTGAATACTGAATGCATGGCTCTCTGTGCATCTTTTGACCTTTTGTAAGCCACATGGCACCTGCTCATTTTGCCCTCGTCCTTGAAAGGTTTCAGGGAGCCTTATAATATCATGTACTTTACTATGTATGTGACTCTCTCTCTGTAATGAGGGCACACCTCTCTCTTTGATTCCTCAGCCCTCTGGGTCAGCGCATGGTTTTCAGTTAATAGTGTCTCACACACACTCTGCTAATGAGACACCCCTGTGGCTGCACCAGCCCGCCTTCCCACCAGTAGTTTACCTGCTATCCTCTCATGTTTTAAATAAGTCTGGGCATCAACTACAGAAACTGCTATACAAATTGATCATTAATTAGCTTTCCTTTCACAAAGTCTCTGACAAATCTCAAATTCGAATATGAGTGCAGACTTTCTCTGCAAATTTTTGATGGATCAGGAGAAATAAATTTGAAGATGAGGTTAAGCAATAACCTGAGTCATTTCCTGACTGCCACTTAGCTTGTAAAGAAAGCCCTTGGTGTCATTTCTTAATGAGACTAATGATGATCAATTGTTGTTGGAGCAGTTTGTGTGTGACAGTATAAGGGTGGATATGTGACAAAACAACAAAACAAAACAAAACAAAAACTAAGCATTTTCAAAAACCAAAAACCCAACTAAACCACAAAACTTGCTATAAAAACTACTTAAAACTAAACTGAAATAGAAAAATAGAAAAAAAAGAAGTCAAAATGAAATAAAAAGAAAAACTAATGAAAAATCCAAAACTATTGAAATGCAAGTAAATCTGTTTTTTTTTACAACGTTCCAAGTCTTTGGCATGTTGAAACTTTCTGCTAACAATCTCACAATGCCATGTATATGCTATTTCGTAGATATGAAAACATCTATTGTTTGGCACACATCACTGATAGGTCAATTTGTCATAGAGTAGTCTGGCATCTGCACAGCACTATGTCAGCGCTCCGTATGCTGGATAAGCTGCACTTATGAGAAAAACACTCCGGCCTGTTTATATTTCTTAAAACCAATCACAATAATGGTGCGATCCCTAGGGTTGCAGTGTTAGTGCCCTTGAGAAATGACACACAGATGGTAAAATTGAAGAAGAATGCAAACTGAAATAGTTACTCATTGAGGGGTTTATAACTACAATGTACATAAATCAAACAGGAAATAGCAAATTTGTGAACCAGTGGTTGATTTTGTACCTAGTCATTGTGCTAAGTTAACCATCTCTTGGCTTTAATTGGATGCTGTTTTATTTAACAAATGTGATGGCTGTTTGTTATAGGTTGTGCTAACCAAAGAGCATTCCAGGTGAGTTAAAGATATTACAACTTAATGAGTTCTTTGTAGGTTTTTAAGTCAGATAAATAGCTATGTGACTTAACAATGTATAGTTTGATTAAATCTGTTTTTTTTTCTTCCCAAAAAGACATGAGTGGAAA
>JAQLOL010014426.1:0-11386 GCA_029783665.1 Naso thynnoides
CCCGTTGGTACTGGGGCAGAGAGGTGTGACCTACCCTCTCTGTGGGAGAAAGCACATAAAGTGCAAAT
Organism: Naso thynnoides; assembly: GCA_029783665.1. Taxonomy (NCBI): domain Eukaryota; kingdom Metazoa; phylum Chordata; class Actinopteri; order Acanthuriformes; family Acanthuridae; genus Naso; species Naso thynnoides. The sequence continues at coordinate 69 of JAQLOL010014426.1, forward strand.
AAGACCAAAATTACACCTGCGTGTACAAAAGGTCTTAGTCAGTGTAATCCACTCATACGGAGCCTAAGAAAACTGCATCCGTCATAATTTACAGCATGTATTTCAAAGTGATGTGTGACAATAGCTTATATATTTACCTTAGTAACTTAGCACCGTGTATATTCATCGTCTACTTGTTATTGTTACTGTATGTAAAAGAGTCAACTCCTTGTGTCCTTTAAGCTACCTTGGCATTTAGAGGTGCTTTAATCATCCCTTTGCAGAATGGCCTTGAGTTCGGATGTTGACGGCACCGTGTCCTCCTTCCCTTTCGTACCGCTCCTCCATCCTTCCTTCAACTCCTCCTCGATGTGCTCCCTTTCTCCACAATGTATCTCGACTCCCAGTTCCTTCAGAACCGCTGCCGCGCTCGTCAGTGTGGCGAAGGTCTTCTCTCCAGTGTTCAGTTTAAGTCTGAGCTGTGCCAGGTATCAGCATCTTGCTTGTATGTCCTTCTTTTTAAGCTGCTTGATGACTTCATGGACCTTTGCTCGCTTCTTCTGTAACTCAGGAGAATAGTCCTGGTCAAAAAAGATCTGTTTGTCCTGAAAGTAGACCTGACCCTGACTCCATGTTTGCCACATAATCACATCCTTTACTGCAGCATCCACAAATCTCACTATGATCGACCTGGAGGGGCAGTGATGTCTTTAGGTTTGGACTGGAGTGAATGATGTACCCTCTCAATTCTAATATCCATCTCTGGTGGCAGTTTAAGCACCTTGCGTAGTAGATTATTCACAAATCCCTCCATATTTCCTCGTCTTGACAGAGTCACTAAATGCAGCAGTTCTGCATGTGCACCCAGTGCAATGTCGAAAAACAATGGAGAAAAAACAACTTGTGTGGCGTCAAACGAGAGTTACGGATGTAACTGTGGTTCTATGAATCCCGGATGACCGCCAGAGGCGGTGCTTCAAGCACTGGATAACCCGTACCAACAGAGTCACGAGGAACGCATCAAACTCACCTCAGGAGCCCAACGCGGATGACTCAGACTGCAGGACCGCCCCCATCGGAGAGGGGGCAGCCACGTTGATATGGTAAAACCGGGCAAAGGTGCTGGAGGAGGACCAGGAGGCCGCAGCACAGATCTCGTTCAGGGGCACTCCTCGCAGGGCGGCCCACGACGCTGCCACATCCCTTGTGGAATGGCCTCGCACCCCCGGCGGCGGCCGGCGTGCACTCACTGTATAGGCGTGGATGATGGTGTCCACGATCCAATGGGAGAGCCTCTGCTTTGACAGGGGCCCGCCCTTCCTCAGACCACCGTAATAGACAAACAGCTACTCGCCCCACCGGAGACTGGCGGTGGCGCCAATGTAGGCCCGCAGGGCCCGCACCTGGCACAAAGGTGGTGACCTGCCCTCCTCGGCTGCCATGTCAAAGCGCCCCAGCCGAATGGGCTGGTTTACATAGGTGGCTGCCAGTACCTTCGGAAGGAACGCCATGTTTGGCCACAGCGTAACCCTGGAACCATCTGGGGCCCACCTCAGGCACCTCCCGCTTACAGACAGGGTGTGAAGTTCCCCCACACGCTTCGCAGAGTCCACTGCGAGGAGAAATGCCACCTTCATTGACAGCCACTTGAGGTCAACCTGGGCCAGAGGCTCGAAGGGAGAGCGACACAAAGCCTCCAGCACCAGGGGCAAATCCCACACCGGGGCTCTTCTGGTCTCTTCTGAATGTGCCGACTCGAGATAGCCGCCACGAACACCTTCAGGTGGAGGGGGAGCGGCCCCTGTCAAAAAGAAACTGTGAAAATTCTAAAATCACTGGCACTGAACAATGCAGCGGATCAGCCTGCCTGTCCGCGCACCACTGCAAGAACATCCGTCACCTGCACTCGTACTGCACTCTCGTGGACGGTGCCCTGGCATTCAGCATAGTGGCCCTAACAGCGTCACTACACTCTAACAGGGGAGGGTCAGGCCCTGCAGGGGCCACGCCCACAGTTTCAGGCAGGCTGGGTCTGAGTGCCAGATCTGGCCCCCCAACTGTGACAGGAGATTTCTCCTGTTCGGGAGGCGCCATGGCAAGCTGCAGCAGAGCCTGCGCAGCAACGGAAACCAGGTCCTCCCTGGCCAGAAGGGGGCCACCAGCAGCAGCATGTGGCCCTGCTGAAGGACCCCTAACAGGGTCGGCCAGAGCAGAGGCAGTGGGGGGAAGGCACACAGCAGCCCCGTCGGCCAGCCGTGGGCCAGGGCGTCCTGCCGAGAGGGCTGGACCCCTCCGTTCATGAGAACCAGTGGAGGCAGTGTGTCGACTCCTCGGAGGCAAAGAGGTCCACCTCCGCCTGACCGAAGCGCCTCCACATCTCGTCCACCACTTCCGGATGAAGCCACCACTCGCCCGGTGGGGGCTTGTGCCTGGAGAGGAAGTCCGCCACGGGGTTCTGATCCCCAGGCAGGTACATCGCTCTCAGCCCAGCCAGGTGGGGAGCCGTCCAGGTCAGCAGCTCCAGCGCCTCCTGCAGCAGACGTGCTGACCTGTTGCCCCCTTGGTGATTTATCTGAGCCGCAGCCGATGTGTTGCCCGAGCAGACCATGACGTGTTTCCCCCTCAGGAAAGGCCCAAAGTGTACCAGTGCGAGCCTGATGGCCCGCAACTCCAGGACATTGATGTGCAGGGTACTGTCCCGGGGAGACCACCACCCTTGTGCGGTCCTCCCCTGCCAGACAGCCCCCCAGCCCTTGGGGCACGCATCCACCGTCATGGCCTCCCTGCGGGACGGGTGGAGCCCATCGGCACCCCTGTGGACAGAAAAGCCTTTTGGAACCACGGGGTCAGGGCCAGGACGCACTTCCGCGACACCCTGACCTTCCTCAGCCTGTGGCGCTTGGCGTCCAGGTGCAGGGCGTTCACCCAACTCTGGAGGGGGTGTAGCTTCAGCAGGCCTAGTGGGACCACTACCATGGCTGCCGTCAGCCTGCCCACCAGTCGCAACACCTGTTGGTAGGAGACCACCCTGCCCGCCCTGAAAGAGGCAAGGGAGTCCAAAATGTCGCTTACCCTTCTCGAAGACAGTCGGGCCCTCATGGCTGTGGTGTCCAGCTCCATCCCCAGGTAGGTGACCTGCTGCAAGGGCTCTTCATGTTGACCCGTTGTCCCACACCGCTTGCTGTAAAGATGGCATGCAGACCAGCCAATCGTCCAAATACAGCAGGACCTTCATGCCCTCCGCCTGGAGGGGTGCGAGGGTGGCGGCCACGCACCTCGTGAAGACCCTTGGGGAGAGGGACAGCCCGACGGGCAGCACCCAGAACTGAAAATGCTGCCCCTGGAAGGTGAACCTCAGGAACGGCTGGTGATGAGGTGCAATTGGAACTGGGAAGTATGCGTCCCTGAGGTCCACCGGCGTGCACCTTGGCCGGGTCTCGTATGATGGTCCACCGGACCTGGCTGAGAGCTGAGGGCCGGCGTCAGAAATGCAACTTGTACCCCTAGGAGAGGGTGGCAATCACCCAGGGGTCTGGCGTGTGAGCAGCACAGTACCTGAGCTGCTGCTGGGAGAAGCAGCCAACGACCGGCCCTGAGGGGTCAACGCGTGTGGCGGCCCCCTGTGTGGGTGGGGACCAGACCTCGAACCTCTGTGTCCCGGGGGCGAGCCCTCGGGGGCACGAAATGCCCAAAACGGCTGCTGCGGGGCCTGCTGGTGACTCACTGCGCACGCTTGAGCCCAGGGGCGATGCCAGGGGGCAGGCGTAGAGGTCCGTGGCCTGCCTAGGGCCAACGTGTTCCTCAGCAGGCAGAACAGACCCGTCAGCAGCTGGCGGGTCCGTTCTGCCTGTGCCATGCATTCCAAAGCCTCTGCTGCAGGACCGAACAGCTCGCCTGGCTCCACAGGCACCGCGCCGAGAACCCTCCGGCACGTGTCCATCAGCGGAGACTGTGCCAGCCACACCTGGTGATGGGCCTGGACCAGAGTGGACATCAGCCATCCCAGCTCCCTGGTCATAAGGGCGAAAGCTTGTAGAGAGGCGTCGCCGAAGCTGGAGACGGGCGCGTCCGGCGTCCCCTGCTGGAGGGATGCTGAAAGGGCCAGCATGAGGTGAGAAAGCGAATTACCAATGCGGCCCATCCATGCCCCTGCATCATACGCCTTGACCGGGAGATCATCAGTGACCCTACACTGGGGCCGCGGGCACCTGGCGTCTTGCCGGAGCATCTCATCCAGAGCCACTATCAGCAAAGCGATGGCTGGCTCCACTGCCGGCATGCGTCCAAGCCCATACCTAGCCGCATCCTGCATCCCCGCCAATGCCCTGGCGTCTGAGGTGCAGTGAGAGAACTCCTTTGAATCCTTCTAGCAGGCGTGCAGCTCCTTGATGTAGTCCTCCAACGGGGGAACTGCAAAGGTCGATGGAGCCTGCTGTTGCCTGAAAAAAGCGCTGGCTGCAACAGGGCCTTCCTGTGGCACGTCCAGCTGGAGGCGTGCCAGGGCCCCTTTGACTATGGCCCCCATTGAGGTATCCTCCGACCCTTGAGACGACCCCTTGGAGGAGGCCTGTGAGAGGGACTCTGAAGCCTGTGAAGGAGCCTCTTCCACTGACTCCCCAAACAGGTTTGCGGATGCCACAATAGAGAGGGCATCGTCCTCAGCTGGCCTCTGCTGCGCCAGGGTTCCCTGTCCACGGGCCCCTGGTTGGAGAGCCATGAGGAACTCTTTCATCTGGCCCAGCTCCACTGACAGCTGCTGCACCTTCGCAGTGAGCTTGACCCCTTTGGTCTTCTTCCCTTGCGGGGCCCCCCCAGCATCACCAGCGGGGCGCTTCATCCTGCCAGGCTGTTCTGCTGGGAGGGATTCTGAGCCTACGGACAGGCTCTCCAATCCTGCCAACTGCTCCACCTCCTTCAACCTGGCCACGCGCACCACCCACGGCATACATCTGCAATTCATGCAGGGGTCTTCCGAGAGGGCGTCCCCGAGGTGGCCCACACCCAGGCAGGGGGGGGCACAGATCATGCCCATCCTCAAGCTCCAGAGGGGTCATACAATTGGCACACTGGTGCGACATCCTGGCCGCAGACACCGGGAGAGGGAGTGGAAATGCAGCCTTCACCGGGAGTCACCGAACAGCAACTAGCTGGAGCGGGAACGTTGCTGCTAGGCTCAATACACAAAACCAAAACCGGTGTGAGCGGGAGCACTGCAGCCGGTAATTAACGAAAAAAGACAGAGCGGACACACTGCTGCTATTATCAATATCCAAACCAAAGTCGGCATGAGCGAGAGCACTGCAGCCGATAATCAACCAAAAGCGACAGACAACTGCGATAACCAACTCGCTCTAATCAAGCCAAACCATGGCACCTGGGTGTGAGCATGAACGCAGCTACCCGCGGTGACCGGGTCTTTTTCTCCAAAAATACAGTGAACGGCACTAACCAAAATCAACAGCTCTGGCTGTGCAGAAACGATACAAACAATTTAGAAATAGCTAATCCTAGTCACAACTCCAACGGAGGCTGGCGTGAGCGTAAAACCTGCTGCCGGCACAACCGCTGCCGTTACCTTCCTCCTTATTGCTCTTCCATGTTGAGCACCGCCGCCAACGTGTCACAGCCTCTGGAGGGCGAACGACCGTCCGCAGCTCCAATCTCCAGATCGTGAGGCTGCCGATGACACTGGAAAAGAGAGCGGTGCTCCTCCACATACAATCCAATGTGACCACACGTGCGTGCAATAAGATGAAAAGGAACCGATCCTCAGGTGACACCGGAACTTATTATCTCGGGTCACGTGAGGGTCCCAGGTGACTTTGTTGGTATAGTTAGTCGACCCGTGCAGACGGAGATATCCAGTGCTCGAAGCACCGCATCAGGGAAGATGAAAGAGAATTTTCTTTGTGACCAAAAAACACTCTCACGATGACGTGGCCGTTTTTAATTAATACACCTGTGTGGATCAGCAGATCACATGACTTCATAATCGCATGACTTCTTAATCAAGAAAAAACTGAAAAATAACATAAGATTTACAAACACAAAATTATCCCATCTATAACAATTTCTGCTTTGCTTCCTTTAGCTCTTACTTTACACATTTTCAACTGCCAAACAAAAAAAATTTCAAACTTGAGCAGTTTAAACTTTGTTGCAGGTTTTGTCATGACATCTGCTACCATCACATCAGTAGGACAGAACTCCAAACTCACTTTGCTGTCATTTACAGTTGACCTTACAAAATGATACTTTATGTCGATATGTTTACATCTCTGTCTGTTTACAGGATTCTTAGCAAAAGCTATTGCCCTCTGATTATCCTCATAAATTTTAGATGGTGCATAATGACACTTGTCAATACCATCCAACAGTTGTACGAGATACACTCTTGTGTGGTTGCAGCTAAAGCCATACACTCAGCCTCACAAGTAGAAAGAGCAACGATTGGCTGCTTTTTGGTTTTCCAGGATATCAAAGGACCGTTTTCGTTCAGACTTACACAATATCCAGATGTGCTACACCTATCAGTTACATCCGAAGCCCAATCTGCATCACTGTAAGCTTGTGATCCCAGTTTCACACCATCAGATTTTCTGTAACACATCTCTTTCTCAGCTGTGCCTTTTAGATATCTAAAGACGTGTTTTACAGTGTTCCACTGTTCTTCTGTTGGTTTAGCAAAGTATTGTGACAGCTTGCTTATCACAAAACTTAAACCTGGTCTTGTACAAGTACTCAAGTAAATAAGGCTGCCCACAGCTTCTCTGTATTTTCTGGCATCACTTATCTTTTCAGCATCATCTGAATAATTTAGTTTTTGTTCACAAGGTGTGGCTCTAGGTTTACAGTCTTGCATATCCAACCTTTCAAGTATTTTTTCCACATATTTCTTTTGTGTCGTTTTTAAACATCCATCACTTTGCTCAAAGTCAATACCCAGAAAATGTTTCGGTTTACCCAAGTCTTTCATCTTGAACCTGGCCATCTCTAACAACTTTCAATGAGTTTTCATTACTAGCAGCATTGATCAAATCGTCAACCCATATTATTATGATCACCTTTTCATTTTTGGTTTCCCTTGTGTAGACACAATGATCAGCAGGGTTTTGTATGAAGTGGTTTTTACTCAGAAAATCATGCAATGTCCTGTTCCAATTTCTTCCAGACTGTTTCAGTCCATACGAGGATTTTTCAAGTTTGTAAACCAACTTTCCTTCTGTACTAGATTTAACTTCATATCCCCCTGGCTGCTCCATATAAATGTCACACAATCGAGTGGTGCGTTTAAGTAAGCAGTTTTGACATCCATCTGATGTAAAATTAAGTTCTCCTGAGCTGCTTTCTGCATTAACACTCTGATGCTTGTCATGTTAGCAGTAGGTGAAAATGTTTCATCATAATCCACTCCCACTTTCTGGCTGTACCCTTTCGCAACATATCTGGCTTTATACCTTTTATACCCTTTTTCTCTTAGCGATTGCATCTCTTCATCCATAGCATTAATCCACTCTTTTGAGTTGTGGGAGGTTACAGCATCTCTGAATGTCAGTGGTGCATCACGTTACTCTGTAACAGTAATCAACATTAGTAAGCACCTGATCATCGCTCTCATCATCCAGTACATAATCCCTCAGATAGCCTGGCTTCTTTCTTACTCTAGCCGGGTACCTTTTCTGCTCATGGTCATGCGTTTGTGTGTCCTCTTCAGATTTAGTTGTCTGTGGCTGACTGTCTTTGGACTCTGGTTTCACGTTAGTGTTGTGTCTGACCTTTCTAGCACTTCTTGGTAACTGAAAGTCATCGTCCTCAAGTGAAATATTTGTCTGTGTCTCCTGCTCAACATTACTTTTGGTCAGGAACTTAACCAGTCTGTGTTTCTATATTTTTCCACTGTCAGGGTAGTACACCGTGTAGGCAGGGCTGTTCCCGTCATATCCAATAAAAATGTCTCTGTCACATCTAGTGTCCAGCTTCTTCTTTTCCTGTTTGTACACAAAACACTCAGATCCAAACTTTTGCATTGTGGAGAAGTTCGGCCTTCTACCTGTCAAAAGGAAGTATGGCATCTGTTTTGTGCGATTATTAAAACACCTGTTTCTTATAACAGCTGCTGTCTGCACTGCATAAGTCCATAGCTCTTTTGGCAAGTTACTCTCAATTAGTAGACACATAGCCATGTCAAAAAGTGTTCACCAGTTACGTTTGGCTGTGTTACAAGAAATATACAAATACCACACTGGAAAAATCATCAGTAAATGATAGTGCAAATCTATGGCCGTTTCTAGACTCTGGGTCTATTGGTCCCGCTATGTCAGTGTGTACCAGCTCTAAGGCTGATTTAGCTCTCAGGGTCTCTGTTCCTTGTCTGAATGGACTTTCCCCGAGTGCACACTTCACAATGTGGTGCAGTTTTGTTTGGCTTTCCCTTAATGCTCATGCCATCAACAACACCCTGTAATTTCTGAACGTCGTCAAAATTACAATGACCAAGGATCTCATGCCATTTCTGTATGTCATAGCAGCTCGTGAATTTATCATCACATTCATCATTCTCAGAATGCAAATAATACAGCCAGTTATGCGTGGTAATGTGAAATTTTGTACTGTGTGTGTGTATTAAGGCATTACTTCCCTTTTTGAAGATCACGGTTGCTCCATTTGCAGTGGCTACTCTCACAGGGGGGGGTCTTCCAAATAGTGCACAATATGGTGTGTACTTGGTTGATCTCTGTGTTAATAGAAAAGGTCAATCAATAGCATTTTACTGTTTTTCTATCTCAGTTGAGTATTGTTTCCATCTGCAGTAGCTTTATGATATTACCTGCCTAGATGTGTTTATTGACACAATGCCCCCTAAATGGACATCCCAGTATTTAGCAGGAGCATCCTTCACGCTTTGGTTCGTGCGCTCATCCTGTCCATTGGCCCGGGGATGGTAGGCTGATGCAATGCAGTGTTTGACACCCAGGGCCTCAAAAAAAACCCACAGCTGACCTGCAGACATATTAGTGCATGTAAATTACCTTCAAAGATACAATATGATTGAATTACAAATATTTTAAGTCACAGATAGACTGTTATAAATACATAAATTTACCTCATTCACAAATTCAGGTCCTTAGTCTGTAATGATCCTCTCTACCAGCCAAAGTCAAGCAGAATGTCGACAGTCTACCTGGACTCCTCAGTGGCTGTTTTGGTGTAGAGGGATTTTGCCACAGCCCACTTTTTGAAAAGATCTGTGGCTGTCAGAATGAATCTGCAAAATAAAATGCAAAAGAAAAATGTTGTAAATATATGTTGCATCCCTGACTGTCACTTTTTCTTTTCTTTTATCCAAAAACTTTGCAGTTACAACCTTCAAAGGGGGTGACACACACAACACACATCATATGATGCTATCTTTTGCCCTTTGCAGTGGTAGGAAGTGGCCCAGTTACATCCACCCCGAAAACACTGCATGCTTCTTGGACATGGATCGGATGAAGGACTGGTGCAGCGGTTTTTATTTTTCATGCTGCTGACAGTGAGGAGGGGACACTCATCAACCTTTAAAACTGGGTATTAAAGTCATTTCTTTATTTCATTTCTTAAGTATACTTTATATCTGGAGCAAGTAAGGACGCTGCAGAATAACTGCATAAACAAACTGAGTGAATTGCAATAAACACAGCCACTACATTTCCTTCAGAAGCTCAAACTCAGAAACAAACTCTAAATTTTTTTGACATCAATACTTTCTGTAGTGTGCAACGTCTTCCTGGACGACCCCCGCTGCTCCTACAGAACATCACAAACCTGTTCCTTTGTTAACAGCACAAAGTGGAGTTGGCCCTGGCAGTTATAATACAACTGCTCATCTGATGCAGCAGGATAACACAACATTCATCAGGGTGTATGTATAATAAGTGGGTAGGATACATTAGGACTAAAAGCTGCTTCAGAAAATCCAGTGGCCTTGAAATGTTGCAAATATGGGTTAAGTATAACAGCTAAGATTATTTATAGAACTTTGAGGGGAAAAAGGAAAGGAAGAGGGGTACAACGGCACACCAGTAAACAGACAACTTACTATTTCCAACAACACTAACATTAGCTTCCAATTCTGCTTAAGATGAAAGTTAAGTTTCACTGCCCCTTTCACACCTGGACCAAAACCGCTACAGACTGGCCCAATCTGGACTTAATCATTCCACAGAAACTAGAGACACTTCAAATCAAAGTATAACAGCAGGTGGTTAAAAAACCTTATTTTCAGACTCTGGCTAAAACCATTAACATACACACACACACACACACACTCACACACAAACACACAAACACACACACATTAGCTTAACTTAACCAGATGCTAACTTCAGCATTGTTCCCTATTATCACAAATTTTTTCGCTGCCTTTCTGCTCTCTGAATCTGGCCAAGCGATCGTTAGGGTTTGGTAAACACCTTTTGGCGAATTTCTTCATAAAAGTTTTCCATTTCTGTTACCTGCGAAACAACATCAGTCAACTCTCCCATGATCAGCCAATCATAATGTGCCACATCATCATTCCAACATACAGCCAATTGTAATATGTGATGTCATCAGCAGGTGCAGGACCCTGAGCCGATCTGACCCCCCGAGCACATCTGGTACCTACACCAGCGCTTATTTTTCTCCACTTGAAGTGCTGCTTCAAAACATAGAGAGATACAAAAGGTTTTAATGTCCTTTAACACTAATAGATAAATTTGTACATACTCAATCCTATTCGTCCAAACCTGCTAATCTTTGTGTTTGACCTTCTGTCCCTTTAATGCCAGAGCAAAAAAATGAAAGTGTTGTCTTTGTCTGCCAGACAAAATGTATTTCAGTCGCTGCAACCTCCTGTGATGCTGTTTTGCACGAGTAAAACTTCCAACATCGCAAAACTTTGTTGAATTTATGGTGTTTATTCTTGTATTTCTGACTGTCTTTGACAGGACAGAACAGCAACAACAAAACTGAAACACAAACCAAAATGTCGTCTGACTATCAAAGAAAGAAACAATAAGGCAACGCAGGGGAGATCTGTCTGACACGCTGAGTCCAAGCAATGAACACGAGTCTGTTGTTATGATGAGTTATGAGCGTTAGCAACACTTACATCAGTGGTACTAGTGACATGTGAGCTGTAGTTCTGATAACAGACGACAAACAGCTGGAGCTCAGGAGAGGCTCACTCTTTTGCCTCCACCCCCCACTGAGACAACCAGGAAGAGGTGAGTGCCGCTGCTGCACGTGCTGTTAAGTTAGCTACATGCTTGCATAAAAAAATAATAGACGCATTCCAGGATGCGTACAAAAAAAAAGAT
>JAQLOL010014427.1:0-11383 GCA_029783665.1 Naso thynnoides
TGCTCACATTAAACATTTTTAAGTGCAGTTGACTGTTTGCCTGTGGTTCTCTCCTCCTCTCTGCGTTTCGTAACAGCGTTAACTTAATAACGTGACTGTCTGTTGATTAATAATAACGGGGCTGCTGGAGGCCAATTCTTTAAGAACCCAGATCAGGGATCAGTAGTTTTATGGTAGGGCTAACAGTAGGGCTAACACAATTCTTGGTGGGGCTATAGCCCAACCAAGCCCTACCCTGGCGCCGCCTATGGTGGCAGAGCGCCCTGATGATACACAGCACAACACGACAGCACAGCACCACCCACCAAGTAAGCATACAGTCAGCAGTGGAAACACAAATCAGAGTCTAGGGGTACCGTTCCAAAGCGTACCGTATCGTACCAAATCAAATTGAACCACGTAGTGGAAACGAGGCTTAAGGGACCAACTTTTCAGCTTCAGTTGGATCTTTAAGAGTTTTAGGTCATCTGGTTAAGCTGCTTGTTTGTTTCCAATCTGTCTGATTTATGTCCAGCAATAATAATAATAATAATAATAATAATAATAATAATAATAATAATAATAATAATAAACATAGAATACAAGTAAATAAAATCCAAAATATTGTTTTACAGTTACATCTTGACAAACAACAGATGTAACATCTCATGTATGTACACTGAAGCACACAGCCAGCAGTAAAATAAGCCAAATAGAGTCGTTCCTGGTCAGGGAGGGATGGGAGGAAATGGCCGGCCAGATTTATAGGCATCCAGGGCACATGGCTGAATGGATTCAGCACTTTATGATGTGCGGAGGAATACAAAGAAGGATTCCTATTAGACAGCCAACGATTTTCTCAGCCATGCCTTTATTCTCCACATATGTCATCCAGTGTCTGCTCATATAATGGAAACTGCTACAGTACAAGGCAAAAGTTAAAGATAAAACAGAAGTGAAAGCAGGGAGGATGTTTCAGTGCCTTGTTACCAATGTGTACGCATAAAGCAGCCTTCATATTACTTCATTGAAACTGAACCAGCTTTAATTAAATGGTTTCTGTTGTGAGCAAATTAGAAAAAAAAGAGAACTGTTGGGAAATAAAATCTATGAATTTATGGTTTATGGTAGTTGTGCATAAAACTAATAATGATCATTTCAGATAGTTGATGCTTAGCACCGCAATTTTCATCTTGGCACATCTGCTTCTACTATAACTTATTGTTTCTCAGAGAGTAACTGCAGAATTGTTTGTTAAAGTCCATCCTTTGACAGTTATATTTAGCTTAATGTGTGTATGATTTACCAGACTTTGTGATTCTATAATTAAATTGTCAAAGTGAGTGAAGAGATGGGCACTAATATGGGCGATAAATAATGTGGCATATGTTCTATTCAGCATGTCTATTATAAAAGTATGTCAAACCATCACGTCAAACAGAAAAAAAATTTAGAGGCTGAATATCTGTCTAATATTACTTGTACAATTAGGTGAAAACACAACACACTTTAATTAAACCTTTCTGTTCTCAGATTGTGTGACAAGGGCGTGATGGATAGCACGGCTTTGGTCATTTTCTACATTTTCATCCGGCCTTCTCCAAAGAATTGCAGTTAATTCTTAACTATTGAGTAAAACTTGTTTTGAACTGAAATTGTTCACTTTAATGCACTTAAACTTTATTTAACGGCCAAGTACATAATACATACATACTCTGTCACTTCTGCTGCTTTCCTCAAATCTGTAAAAATGAACATTAGTCCAATCAGTAATGGGACCTTAGTTTGATTCAGTGCTGTTTGGTTTTGATGTAGTCTGTTATATCTTAAGCACTGATAATCATAAAATAACTGTTTATCCCTTGCAGTAGGGCTGGGTGTCAACAAGAACCTCACAAATCACTTCAATTTGGATTCTTTGGGTCATGATTTGATACAATTCTGCATTTATCAATGTGCTTTGATATCGATTCATAATACCCATAGATGACAGAAATACATTACAGTAGTGGATCTCAGCCTTTATATGGCCCTGGTCCCCCTGCATGTTTTTTGAAATTCAGAGGACCCCTGACACCCCGTTATCCCCGTTATGTTATCATGTCGTTTCATAGCATGTTCAGCTGTTTCCTTCATGGGATATTTGTTATCCACTAATAGAATTATGGTTGGATGGAAGTGCCCTTTCTTATTAGAAAGGTTAATTTAGAAATTACCCAGTAATTGCCTACTACCATAAAGTTGTACACTGTAATGCTTCATGCTGGTTGGTATCTTCTTTTTACCTACTTTCATTTGTTTATTTCAAGTTTTGTATATCTCACTACTTTAGATTTTTCTTAATTTTTACATTCTTAGGCATTTTATACTTTCTTTTATTCTTTTAGTTTCTAGCTCCAGTGTTTCCTCATGGGGGCTCTCCACACTGAGATTGTGTCTACGGACCGTGACGCCTCTCAGTGTGGATGGCCACCCATAGGTGGTCTTTCCTCGCCTGGAGCCTCAGTGCTATGCCATGTTTTTTGTTTGCTGTTTTGCTGTTTTTGTTTTGTTTTTGTTTTTGTTTGTAAAGCACTATGGGTTGCATTTCTTTTATGTATGAATAGTGCAATATAAAAAAGTTTGATTGATTGATTGATTGATAAGTATTGCTCGACAGAAATGGAAGAGTAGTGCAGCGTTTTAAATTTATATTTTGGTGAAAGGTTTCAGCTACCTCCTCAGGAACCATTTTCAACAGAACAATAGAATATGAATGAGGAAGTTCAGTTAAAATTATTTCCATGGAGACATTATCACTGCCCAATCACATTAAGTGACAAAAAATGCCAATGTAAGCAACACAACAAAATTCTCCAGGTACGCAACCTGAAGGTATCGAGCAACACATTTTTCTGTAGAAATTACAGTATTTTTGTCAAACAACACACCTCTAATATGTTGAGCGACAAAGCATAATTCGGCTTTAAGTCTTCAAGCCACTCCAACTCTCACGTTCCTCTTCTTCCTCTGCCCCCATAAATAACACTGATTTGCTGCTTCCTCTGTCCATGAAGTGAATGAGCAAAAACACAGACACATTGCAACCCACACTGTGGTTGAAGGTGGTACTGTACGACTGAGCTCCGTCACTGAATGTATGAGTGGGCTTGTGGGTGTTTGAGTGTGTGAGTGAGCAAGTAATCCCAAAATGCCATATGTAGTCCCTGGTGGCAGTCTGCATGCCCTGGGCAAAACAAAATATTGACTTATACAAAATTAATTCTGCTCAATCATCACTTAGGGGCCCCTAGACATGTGGTGGTAACAGTGTCTGCAGAGCCCCTACTCTCTGCCTGTATTTTGATGTTTTGCTTTATTTAGGACATTTCTTGGCAGTTATTGGGTGCATTTCCCCCAGCAAAGGATAGAAGAGTGGATAAAACACACCAACTGGATGCCATTCAGACCAAAGAAATTTGCTGATGTGGACATAGTGGCGAATGAAAGGAAATACATACTTTGTGAGGCACAACGGCAAGTGGATGAAGCTTGTTCCAGAACTACAGTGGATCTTCACTGCGATAGGGAAGTGCTGAGAAGCACATGGATGATAAACCAGCAAGAGATCAGTGTGCAGCAACAGAACAGTCAGAGTGGGGATTTAGAGAAGCACATGTGTGGACTGTAGTGGCCTAATAGTTAGAAAAGTGAGCTTGTGATTGGAAGGTTGCCGGTTCACACACCCCTGACCAGCAGGATCAATGTGGGTGGTGAAAGTGAAGGGAACTGCTTGCTCCATCTGTATCCCACCACTGAGGACCCCTGAGGAAGGCCCCCAACCTCCACTGCTCCAGTGGAGATGCTCAGTGTCCACAGATCAGCCTGTTGTTGTACTAATAACAACCTTGCAATAATAATAATGTGATAAAAGTTTGACTAATAGTAAGTGAGTAATATTTAGGCAATCCATGCACAGCCACAGTCCATTGAAATCTGTTGGATGATAAAGCAGAAAAACTTTAGGGAAGAATTCAAGTTAGTAACAGGCATTAATAGAACATAAACACATGGGGCGAGAGACAAAGAAAGAGAGGAGCTCAGTGTGTCATGGAAGTCTCCTGGCAACCTAAGCCTATATAGCAGCATAACTAGAGGCTGGTCGAGGCAAGCCTGATCCAACCCTAACTACTGTATAAGCTTGTGCTTGTGTTTCTGGTGAAGACAAACAGCGCTGTGTGTGGAGTGAGAGTGTGCTTCAAATGTGAAGTAAATGATGATAGTCAGCTTGAGACAGAAAAAGGTTTAAATTAAAGGGGGGATTTGGGCACTGTGGGCTCACGCAAGTAGCTAGCTATATAACTTTTCAATACAAAAATAGATGTTAGTGTTTGCCAGTTTCCTACTTTACTACTAAATAATGGTATTTAGCTAAAGCTCACATTTGCCTTAATTGACATTAGCTAACTAGTGTTAATATTACGCATCTTATGTAATGATTGTGACTAAAGGACACTGAGGGTCAATACTGTAAGACAAATTGTAAAGGAAAGTAAAGGGGGAAGAACAGCAAAGAGGCTGATTGAGGATAATACACATACATACATACACAACAATACACATCCAAGAAGAATATCGGTGCGTGCTCAGTAAAAACACTCTCCACATAATTAACACTTCCCTCCTTGGTGTCCCCCCAACACTGAAATCAGATTCTGCTCCCAGATTGAAACTGGAAGATAGTTCCACAGGAGAGGAGCTTGATAACTGAAAGCTCTGGCTCCCATCCTACTTTTGGAGATTTTTGGGACAGCCAGTAAGTCTGCATCCATAGACCTTAGTGTTCAAGTCGGATAATAGGGTATTATAAGCCCTTTAAGATATGATGGTACCTGAACATTAAACGCTTTGGTGAGAAGGGTTTTGAATTCTGCTTTGGATTTTAAAGGTAGCCAGTACAGAGAAGCTAATACAGGAGTAATATGATCCCTTATGTCAAGCTTGTGTTTAAATGTTTTAATGGTTTTGCTCCTCAGCCGCTCTGTAAATATGTTCAGAAACCCCAGAGCAGATCTACCAGAGCAGCTTCAAGTGGTAACTGTAAAGTTTCATTCTGTAAAACATCTTTTGCCCAATCCGCTTTTTCTGTAAAAGGAGCAAAGTCGTGGAGCGCCTTACCTGATCATTTGAAATCTGTTGCAGATTTGCCCATTTTTAAGAGAGCAGTACCGTTTCTTGCCATATGCGGACGATGTGGATGCACAGGGCCCCCGCAGCCACTAGGGGGCCCCAGGCTGCAATTTATTTGGGGAGAATTAAAATTACCTGTCTTTTGTAGCTAGCCAAGCCCACTTGTGTGTTTAGTGAAGCACTTACATGCTTAAAAATGAAATATAGGATAGCAACAAAACTAAGCTGCAACAATAGGAAAGCTGTGGCTCGTGTGGGGTAATCAAGTCAAAATCTTCAAGGCCCAGATGCACTTTTCTCATCACATAATATCTCCAATGCTGTTGCACAATACCTGCCACACACCGTCGCATCACGCTGTATGTCCAGCACGGCACTAAAGGAGAATGGGATCTGTCATACAGGCAGTGTTGGACTTGTTACTAAATTCCGTTAAATTGTAATAATTACAAAAGAAGTCTGTGATGTTATTCCAGTGAGAATCTGCCCTGTCCAATATCTGTAAAGTAAAATATTACTACTACTAAAATACTACTAACCCATATTTCGGCAAACACAGAGGTCCTGTGATAATATTAGTCCTGTGCAAACCGACATGTCCATGATTTGGAGTTGCTTTTCTTTTTAAATATCTGTTTCTGTCACTAGACAACTGAACAATGATGAAATTTGATTGTAGCTCATCACAACACATTCAACAGCAGTCAGCAGCTACACTGTTAGATTGGCTGTACTGACATGTAAAGATGAGACTGGAGGTGACAAGCAACTTTTCAGGTTCTGTCGGTTGTGAGGCAAGTGCGCAGGGATTGTTCAAAAAGCGCAACATCGTAAAAACTTAATAACTGCAGACACCTGACAGCAGACTGCACATAAAAATCATTTAATTTGTCCAGCTCGTTTGGAGGAAAAATAGATTGCAGCGCATCATTTATCTTGAAGGATAGACAATGCACAAAAGTTATTTCATTTGAAGTGACTGTAATATTATCTCTCAAATTCTTTTAGTTACACTACCTATTACTGTAAAAAGTAGACCTAATATTATTTGTCATACAGTGGCTATGGGCAGCTGAAATAAAAATTGCTGAAAGGAAACTACATGTCAAAAGATGAGGTAGGCCTATGTAACTCAACAAACATTCAATAGTACCTGTATAATAATGTGTAATTTATTTTATGGCAGATGATTTTTGTTAAAAGCACTTCTGTTGATATGTCATAAACTAATTTAAGATCAATTCAACAAGTGGGCCTATAGCACTAAATGATTTAAAGCAGTGGCCTATAAAACACACTTTTAAGCCAATAAAACTCAAAGAAAACAACCAGGATCAACTCTATTTATCACTAATTAAAACCAGACAACTAGTTCTTTGGTATTTTCACCTAGAGTGACAATGTCTCTATTGGTGAATATGCACATCTACAACATGTGGATGGAGATTTTTGGATGTGTTTTAGAGGCTTTTGGCAGCAGTAAAGGTGTTTCCCTGTCACTTCCATTGAACGTGTAGGGTTAAGGTATCTAGCAACCTACTGAACGCACTGAGAGCGGAAAGGCATCTATGTTTTTTAGAGTTTTCTTTAAAGTGTAACAGATTGATGTATCTCCACTGATAATCTTAAAGGATTTGGAGTCCCCCTCATTGGAATTTGACAAAATAGAGGCCCCCAAACAGCATCTTTCATAGGACCCCCAAAAAACTAGAAATGGCCCTGTAAGAGAGCTACTAAGTTCTGGTTGGTTCGGCAACAAACATGTACTCATGTCTAGTTTTTAGTTTTAAATGTTTGCATGATTCTAACATTTTTAAGAAAGCTATTGAATCTTATTAATTTAACAATATGCAGCCTACTCATGTCTAGTTTTTAAATGTATTTACATGCTCTATTGCTTTCTGCTGTACTCATTTTGAATTAATTTTATCATATTTTGTTGTATTTAACTCTGTATTCTCATAAAAGCCCTTCGAGGGACGGGTGTTGCTCATTAGCATTTGCTCCAAACACTGTGATTTTTCCATCGGATGGCTGTTTTTCAGCATGTTTATGTATAATGTGTCCCTACCAAATAAACCATAAATAAATAATAAAATAAATATCCAAGTTCCTGTAAGTACATGTGCTGCAGGATTTTGAAGCAACTGCAGACCCTTTTAAGACTTACTGTTGCAGAGTGATAACGAGCTGCAGTGCCAGTAGTCAGCCTGGAAGTAACAAATGCATGGACTCGTTTTTCTGCATTATTTCTGAGAAAGGATGTGCCTGATTTTTGCAATATTGTGTAGGTGAAAAAAGGCAGTCCTTGAAATTTGTTTAACATGGAGGTTGACTGACTTAATTCCCACTGTCCTCTGTTTCTTTGCCTTACTAAACTATCCTGATCGAGATCTTTTCCTCGCTAACTCAGATATGTTCTCTTGCTTCAGCTCTGTCTTGCTGACCATTCTGTCTTAACATTCAATTCATATTGAGTTTAGACAGAAAAATGTGTGCCTAAAAGTGTTTAAAAAAGGAAGTTTAAAAACAAAAACAAACAAAAAAACAGAAATCCCTCTCCACTTGGCTTGTACAGTATTTGCAAGGTAGTTTCAGGTTTCTGTTAAATCTACTGCTCTCCATAAGATCTTCTTTTTTATTTTTTAACATAAAACAGCCTAGTTATCTACATTTGGGTCTCTGGTTTGACTGTCATTTATCTGAGAAAAACAACAACAACAAAAAAAAACAAGATCAAATATGGTCTGCTATTACACAACAACATTCTTCAAATGTTTCACATCAAAATCCTTTAATGAAGGGATTCTTTCCTGATACTGTACATGCTTCTGGGAGTCTTTATTTTGAAAGACACACCAGAAATGTTGAAACTACAATGAATGTAGCTAGTTGGATGACAATTTGACTGTCAACAGTAGGGATGTGCGGACCGGCTTTTATGTCATCCAAAACCATATGTACAAATTTATAATACATGAGTGTTTCAAATAATTATTATCTATGGCATTCTCAGATAGTTGTTGTGACATCACTGAAATGCATTTTATTTATTTTTCTTTAACTATTTTTTGTACGGTAGTGCTAGAAGCAGGGGCTGCTCTGAGAAGAGATTTAAACGATCAATAGCACCGTGTCTCTATGTCTATTTCTCAGTCGCATATGTAAGTTGATGATAATACACAGAATTAGGCTGTTTTAAGAAAAATGAGCATTTATTTAAAATTATTTTCGCTAAACGAAAACAGCACAGGCCTCCCATGGCTTTAATAAAGTGGCATCTTTGAAATTTTTATTTGCCCAAAATAAAAAGACGAAACAGCTCAGTTAAGCAGTCAAACGGCAATAGGCCTTAACAACACTGGCTAGCATTGAATATCAGATATGTTTTCTCCGTGATTTAATTCGCCCAAATCCAGTCCGCCATTAATTAACATGTTAATTAGTGTGACCTCAACCCACCCGGCCTGCGGGTACCTGTGGGGCCCATGGACAAACCCACTACCCACGCATCACTAATCAACAGATTATTTAATCTGTCTATTTTAGCAGAGAACTGTGTGTGTCTCATGGAAAAAATCAGTGAGCCTCCTAAGCTTAACTGCTGCGTCACTGCCGACATACGTCTGGTGTCCCTCTCCCACATGCTGTGGGGCTGCTCTAATCTGTTTTAATGGGCACTGAAATAATAAGCAGATGTGCTGCCAGTGCAGACGCAAGATGTGAGGTGCTAGGTGTCCCTAGCCACCTATCCTAGGTGTTACGGTGCGCTCCTGCAGCACTATGCATATGCATCCACAAACCACCAAGTAAGGGTACGGTCGGCAGTCTCTTTCGAAGCATCCTTTGGTTCCCCCTATGTACAGAACCTGCCTGCAGCTCCTTGGTCAGAGCCTTCTCATTGAATAGCTGCCGCTGGATTTCCCTCTTGGAGGATTCTTGTCTTCATAGAGTCCTCTGAGCTCCTTCTCATTCTGCATTCTGGCGTCCGACAGCACCTGTTTGTGGTCAGACTTTTCCTGGTTTAGCTGAACGGTCATGTAATCTAACATGGCTTTCCTCTTCTCTGTTGTCTTTTTAGCAACATTCAGTTCTCTCTGCAGTTTCTCCTTCTCTTGTCTTTCTTCTGTTAACTGCTCTAATAACTCCCTTTTGGAGAATCTCACCTCCTACAGCTTGGAGTTGAGGTCATCTGTCTGAGCCAACAGCCTCTCCTGTTCAGCTCGCCTCTGCTCCTCCTGACAGGCTCTCTCTTGTCTCCTAAGGCTGCTTATCTCAAGCTCTATTTTCATCATCCTCAAGAGATAAGTCTACTCTTTTCCCTTTCCAGTCCACCTTCCTCTTCTTCCTGTCGCTGGAGTTCTTTCCCCTGATCTGACCATATTTCCTCTAACGGTAGCCCCTGTCCCTGCCATTTGATCTCCTCTATCCTGTTCTGACCACACCAAACTGTAAACCGCCTTGGCAGCCAGTACCTTTTAATACTAACAATCACAACACAAAAACTGCTCTTGCTGCCATGCAGCTAACAACCATCTCCACAACCTAACAAGGATGGGTTAAATGCAGAGACCAAATTTCACTGTACGCTGTATGTGTGACTATTAAAGTACCTTTAACAGTTCAGAAATAACCCGACTAGTCGACACCATTACCAGCAGCGCAATCCCAAAAATCACAGCATTAATGTGCTTGTCAGAAATGGCAACAAAAGAGATTCACAACAATGCTGTGCCTTTTCAGCTACTGTTGTAGTAGAAAAAATGATACCAACATGTGTTACACTATACTCTGTACTTACATTGTATTAATCTGACACAAATATTAAAATTCATGTGAATTAACCTGGTTTTATGTAGTTTATAGAATACATGAGGTACTGCATGTGATTTTGGAGGATGTAGTTTAAGTCTGCTTGATAGTGGTGTTTAGGGAGACAGCGATATGCTGCAGTCTGTTGCCTTCTCAGTCCTCAGGCCATGCACCAAGTGATGAAAGCATACAAGTTTATTCAAAGTTCATACCAACCTGAGCTCAGCAGAAACGTGCCTAAGTGAATGAAACGTGACTTGGGGTCCAGTGCTGTACACGTGACACTGCTTTTATTGGGCAGATGAGGTGCTCGTCTTTTGTAATAGGCAAATAGGGTAACAGTGATTTTTAAACTTTTTTGTGACTCTAAGATTTACTTAAAAATGAATGTTGAATGTTGGAAAGAGGTTCAGAGTGATATTCAGACCCTGACCTAAATTTTTACACCAATGTTACACTACCTGCCCACTGAGCTACAAAGTTAATGTTGTCTGCTAACTCTGAGCAAAATGTTTTATTATCGTGCCTTCCTACATCTACTAACAGCTCAAGGGCTGGGTGCGTGCATGAAGTTCCATCCTTTAGCGTTTGGCTGCACAAGTTATTAACAGTCAAAGATAGGCTTACCTTAACTGCAGGTCCCCATCAGCTTCTGAAATCCTTGCATTGCTCCTGCATCCAGCTCTTGGCCAGCTCTGGCTGTAGTTCGAAGACGAGTCTCTTCCCTTTAGACTCCTTCGTCAGTTAATTTGTTCACATTTAACATGCAGACAATAACTCATAATGTAACTTAATGGTGAACAGGGTTCTTCTATAAAAGTACTTTTTCTCAGGGAAACTCTCACAATACTTTGTTACATTTACTTCATTTGAAGGGGTGTGAGCGTGAGCAGCAGCCTGTCTGGAGGAGCTACGTCTGTGTATTTCTTTTTGGTGCATAACTTATTTATCTATGTGTCTAGATCTCTGGTTTTACTACTTTTTGTATAGCCTGTCTTTAATCCTGCTAGTTTTTTAAGCTACTGTGTTTTATGTATCGTGCTACTGTATACATTGCAATTTCTCTACAAGGATTATTAAAGTGGACATGAACTATGGAGTAATATGAATGTAGTTTGTTTTGTTAGTTGTTTTGTTGTTTTAGTTTGATTTTTACCTAAGGTGAGATATGGCACCGAATTCAAACTTTATATTTTTATAACATTGCTGGAAAACCAGAAAGTAATTTACTCTTTCGCCAACCTAGCGCAGCCATCTTCACACAAGCTAAGCAGTGACGTTAGCAGAGTGGTTCCGCTGCTGCTTGTGGGGAGGACAAACATTACATCTCTGTGTGGATGAACTTATCCAGCTGTTTTGATGGACGAATTGGAGTTTCGGATTACTCATACAAACATGAAAACACAAGAGAGGAACCATTACA
>JAQLOL010014428.1:0-11380 GCA_029783665.1 Naso thynnoides
AGTGATCGACTCTTTCCTACTGTCAAGAAAATGATCGCTAAAAAAACACGCAATAGTTGTTTTGCTGCAGCACATCCAACGGTGTATTGACGTCTGGATGTCCGATGGCCAACATCCACAGTTTGCATCGCTACAGATTTCCAACCGGCAAATGACGATAACAGACATGGGTTATGTTGTTTGAATAAGTGCTGTATCCCACAGCCATACACTTCATTAAAAAATCTTCAATTACTACCAAAGTTTGCCCACAACACTGGTCATGCTGAAGTCCTGATTGTTTACACTGAGCAGCGTGTGGGCACACACACTTCTCTATGCCAGCTCAGAGACATGTGATGCTTCTGCAAGAGGAAAATAGGATAAAATTAATACAAACACTATTTGGCAAAAAACCATTGATCATTCCAAGGAAACATTAACATAATGAACAACTGAATAATAGCAGTCCATGAAATTATATCGATCGTTTATTTGAACAAAAGTCGAGTGGACACACACATCCAAACCAAAGAGGGCAGGTACTGGGTCGAGTGTAGGCATGACACAGAAAAAAAAGAAAAACAGCTCACTCACCACAGGGCTCCAACATCGCAGAATTATTTAATACACCAAAGTGACATTTCGACCGCACTTGGTCTGATGAAGAGCGAGTGTGCGTCACTTTGGTGTATTAAAGAATTCTGCAATATTGGAGCCCTGCAGTGTGTGAGCCATTTTTTTTTCTTTTTTCCTTCTTTTTTCTCTTTGATCATTTATTTTGCAATATTTGTAAGCGTAGCTCATGTGAATGGGGAAGAAAAATTTCTAACACCTCCCTTTTATCACAGAGGCATGTATTCTTGGTGAGTCAATTTTAATATTTGTTGAACACACTGACAGTTAGACTTTATGCCGTATACTGAATCTTGTGACAAAATCGCTTTAACATGAACGTGAAGCTGTGAGTTTGTCAGAAGTTCTAAAGGTAACGTTCGACTGTGAGCGTTCGTCACTGAACTGTTTGCAGTATTGTCTGTCACTGAACTCAACAAGTGAAAATTCTACTCAAACATTTCACTGATCACTTTCTGTCTCACCTGTCTCATCTTTGCCTCAGTGTTTCTGATCATCATCCGCACATCATCTCACCCCGACTGTGTGAGCTTCTTCCTCGAGGATTGATTTGTGATGAAGAGGACTGAAGTTTCTCTGAATGTGTCGGTCAGCTCATCAATAACCAGCACTAATCAACTGATTTTGTCACTCTGAAAATCAATGAGCTGCTTTACACCAAAGAAAGAAGCTCAGACCTTCTGCCTGTTTGTGTTGTTGCTTTATTTCATGAAGTCAGCCTGACATCAACCAGCCGCACATGAGTTGGTGTAACAGAGACAAACTCTGTCATCGTTACTTTGTGCTGGACGGTAAACTTTGACTGTAGAAGTCCAGCCTGAGCTGCGTGAAACGATAGATATGACTGATGAAGCACTGAATGTTTCCAAGTGTGAAATGATCCTCAGATTTCTGGAAGAAGTTCAACATCAATTTAAAGTGTTGATTATCACATTTTTATACCAGAACATCTATTCATGTAAACATGCTTCCCCAGAGAGAACTCCTCCTCACACAGAGACAGCTTTTATTATGTAAGGACGAGGAGGAGGAGGAGGAAGAGGAGGAGGAGGAGGAGGGGGCGGAGGGGGAGCAGGAGAACAGACTGACATGCTTTATTAAAACAACTTCTAAACACCAAAGAAACAAGAAAGAACCCACTTCTCTGATCACACACACACACACACACGTCTTCTTGGTGGCTCATCGACACTTTTCTTCTTCTCTGACCGTGAAATCCATCCATCAGCTGGCAGACGCCATCATCATGCAAACCTGCATCAGAGCCTCATCATGAACGCCACGCAGACGGTTTGTGCTGTGAACTTTAACCTGAGTGGCTGCTGGATGCTGATGTCGGGGTCTAAAGCCGCCTCAGGTCTCAGCATCCTCTGCCTCACTGTGACGGATGTGTTTATCACCTCGGTAACGCAGTGACCTCATGAAGACAGCCGGCCGGCTTCTCAGCTCTGACAGAAACACAGGACCGCTGTGCGAGAGAGGAACTCAGCTCTCTGAAGCCAGAATTCAGCTGGAGTTCGACAGCAAAGTAAACAACGGATTAACGATGGATTCTCGGTACTGTTCATTTAAATCATTCATTTATTCATCATGGTTTAAGGAGACGGTTCACGGAGTGAATGTTCTCACTGTCAGACACGGTTATGCTGAGATAGGCAACACCTGAAAGCTAGCTGTAGCATGAGACTCCTAAGGAAGCAACTCCGCTGCACCCTCCACCCTCTGTTTTTGTGCCGGCTTGTGTTTTATTTTGTTTGTTGTCACTCTCTCTTTTAAGGCCAGTTTAGACCAAAGATTCATGACCAGACGAAACGGTTGCAGGGAAAGTTGCAGCGGTGTAAACTGATCCGTCTCAGCTCAACTCAAGTCGATCGACAGTGTCGCCTGCACCTTAGCTTGTCAAGTCGCCAGAGGCCAGTTTTAGAGCGCAAGGCATGCCAGTTGTTTAAACAGCCAATCAGTCTGTAGTGACATCACCTGTTGCTAAGCGCAGCATAGATCAGCCAATAGGAACACATGCTGTCTGATGATTGGTTGAGAGTCCCGTCACAGTCTGAACACAGAGCGAGGGAGAGGTACAGAAATCTAACATTCTTTCAGAACACTTGAAGTACAATATGCTGAAGAGTTATTATGGGATGTTTGCCCGGTGGCATAAAAAAATTGCCTACCTCAGGTTTAAGGGCTGTGAGCTGAAGATTCAACCCAGCAGCTGAGACGTTTGTTCAGACTCTGCACGGCTGAAAGAGAGAGATAAACGTGAAAACTGTCCAGAATATTCAAGATCTGTGATAGTCACATGGTTGTTAGAGTCCTTTGATTGATTGCCTAGAGCCATGAAGGCGGAGCTTATCTGACAAAAACCTGTCAGAGGGCAGATGAAAAGGAATATATGTCACATATGACAGTATCACAGCCACAGCCCAGTACTTTCATTTCAAATACTTCAAGTATTCTTTCTAAATACTCACATACATGAGTAGAATATTCAGAACATTTGGAAGTGAAAGAAACTTTCCCGCAGCAGTTTGTGTGTTTGTATCAGCAGGCAGTTCACAGTCAGAGACGCAGTGACATTCAGCAAAGGTCAAGAGACGGTCTGAGCTCACAGGAAGAGGCTGATGCGCAGCGAGCAGAGTGGAGCTCACCAACACACGAGGACTCTCACTGCGTCCATGCTGCGTGTCACAGCTGCTCACATCAGTTTCAGTCTCATCAGGGTCGTGCTCACATATTCACTGTGTTTGTGACACTGAACGCTGACGAGCTGCACTGTGAGCTGCTGCTCTGTGACTGGTTTCCTCTCAGCAGTCTCTGAAGACTCAACGCTCAACAACTTTCTTATCATTGTGCTGCACAACAACATCACATCTGCTTCTAACTTATGATGCATTTGTGTTCAAAATTTGACGTAATTTAAAAGAAATCGATCAGGTGGGCAGAGACAGAAATATAAGATATGTTTCTGTCTCTGACAGAGAATATAAGAAAAAGTGAAGAATCTTAATAGATAAATAACAGCTGAGACGCCTCCAGCAGCAGCAGAGTGAGTGTGACAGATGTGGACAGATGTCGCTGTTTTAAATAACAGGGTATCTGCTGTCAGAGCTGCTGTGAGCACAAAATTTTACAACCTGATTTTGGGGGGCTGATTCTAAGATTTGATTGATTGTTTTAAACACAAACACACAACTTGAACAACTAACCTTTATATGGATTCAAAACTATTTGAATCAGAAAAGATGGAAAAAGGTGCATGCAGTAGAGGTGGAGGTTCAATGTGGAGGCGGAGAGCAGACAGTAACCTGGCAGGTGAATGAGTGGAAGCAGGTGAGCAGGTGGAAAAGTGTGAGGACACCTGGTGGACAGGTGAAGCTGGAGTGAGCGACATGTTCTGATCTGATCTGCAGTCAGTCAACATGAGCCAGACTTCAACAAAACACACCTTCAGCTGATTCAAGCTGAACACCAGAGACAGAACATTCAGACACACAGTTTAATTTGATGATGTTTGCATGAAAACAGGTTATTTATGTTTCTTCTTGCAACTGTTTTTAAAAGTCACATCAGACAAGCAGCTGCAGAAACCTGCAGGACTTCAGTTGAGTCTTTATTATAAAATTCTCACAAAGTTTGGAAAACTGATGGAGAACAATTCAGAGAATGTGTTGCCTGGAAACAGAACAATTTCAATTTTATGTCACAGTTCAGCTACAGGAGAAAAAAAACCCCTCCAGAGCTGGAGAAACAAAGACATGAATGACACACACACACACATGTGCGCGCGCACACACACACACACACACACACGTTTGTACAGCTATCTTTGTGGGGCCTTTACGGTGACTTTTATTCATTTGTACAGCCTAAGCCAAACCTTAACCCTTACCTTAACCTAACCTCAGTTCATACCTAACCCATAAACTTAAGTCTTCACTCTAAAATTTAATGTCAGAGTTGTGGGGTCCAAGATTTTGTCCTCACAAAGGATTTTGTCCTTTGTGAGGACAAAATCCTTTGTGACCCCACACCATGAGTGAAAATCCAGGTTTTGGATCCCACATATATAGAAAAACAAACAAACACACACAAACACACTTAGGTGTTAATACTCAGATTGTATGTTTTACTCTAAGATGAGCCATGTGATTTTTCTGAGGTCACTTCCTGTGTTTTGAACCTGAGAGGAGAAACAATTGCACCTACCGGGGGCCTGTAAGACGAGGCAGGATTTTGGCTTAGCGAGGTAACTTCAGGTTCAACCCTGGGTTTTCGGTCTCACAAAGCCGGTTCATTTCTTATTGAGTAACATCACCTTGGTGACATACGCTGAACAGTTTGAGGGTTGAACAAACCCGTTCAGCTTCCCGATGATTATTTGTATACCAGGTGGGGGTGGGGGATTATAATATAATAGGCCTAATTGACAGCTTGCTGATGAAAATGTGAAGTGTCATTTTGACCCTTCATTCATGGTGTTTGAGGGCATTCAGAGTTTTTTTTTTAAGAGGGAGAGTATATTTTTGCCCTTTGCCCCTGCTAATTTCTAACACAGTTCAATATCAGTATAATTTTATTCAGGCTATCAACTTAGTACTTCGATATGATTTAACTGTGGTGTCAGTTTTAAGCTTTATTGTAGCCTAATTAACATTATGACACTAAAAAGGCCAACTTACCAGACACAATGATATTTTTATGTTTGTTCTTTACCTGCTTCCAGGTTCTGTTGACCCCTGAGGGGTTGTATTTGGGGGAATGAGACTATAATTGTCATACAAGCAATTCATCTGCGCAGCACATTGATTTCATTGGATTCACGGGTGTGATCTGTGTCAGATGTAGGCTACTTAAGCCATTGATGAGTAACTTACGCATTTAAGCAGCCCGCTATACTTTGCCATGCATTTTTCCTTCTCCTGGCAGCAGCCACGGTGTTGGACTTCTCCAAAATTATGCTTTTCTCCTCCTCATACTTTGTTAAAATCAGTCTCTGCTCTTCGCATGAGAAGTGCGGCGCTCTCTTTGCAGTGCACTTCTACGTTTGCTTGTCGCTCAAGATTGCAATTGGTCTGCTGCCTTGGCTCCCACACTTTATACGTGCGCGTTCGTGGCTCTTGATAGGTCAAATCTGGGTTGAGTTACTAAGTTGATAGCCAGCGTCGTGATACTGATTATCCTGATTGCCATTGTCAGGGTTAGTCAAGCTGGATAGGTCTGAGTAACCCAGGAAAAGTTGAGCTGGCTTTGTGATACAGGCCCCTGCTGAGGCAAAGGTCTGTTATCTAAACGTTCTCCGTCAACATTTATTTCACTGAATGTTTCTCTGTGTTTTTTATTACTGACAATTAAGTGATGAATTTACTACAGAGCAGTTAAGAGGAGGAACAGGACTCATACACTTCAATCTGAACTCACTCAGATTGCTGCTGTGACTTTTACAGAAAAGTCTTTTAAGTTCTTTTTCGGATATAAAACCACATGAATAAAACAGTCAGAACATTAATGAAGTGAGGTGCAGTTCTGAAAGTGCTCCCCCCCGTGTCTGCCCTCTGTACTGCACGTGTTCCCCTCTGATGTCACATTCACTTCATCACAGAAGTGACGTCAAAATATAGACACTTCCTCTAGTTTCTTTTTATGCTTTGACCTTCATCACCTCCTCTTCCCTCATTCACCGTCCTCTTCTTCATTCATCTTGTCTTCCCTCATTCACCGTCTTCTTCTTCATCACCTTCTCTTCCCAGTCTGTTACCTTTTGTGTTGTCTCATATACTTTTTACTGCATTCCTCTCCTCCCTTTTCTCATTTTACCTCCTTTTGTCTTGACCTCATTTCTCCATATCTCCGTTTTTTGTTATGACCTCATGTTTCATTTTGCCTTTTTAGAAAAAAAAAAAAAGGAACAACCTCCCTCTCTTCATCTCTCCCTTGTCTCCCTCTATGTTCTTCTCCTTCCTCTCTCTGATTTGTAATTAATCCCCTCCTCTGCCTCTGCCTGTCTCCAGAGGGATTTGGGAGGAATCCTTTAATTACCTCGTGCTCAGTAAAATCCTTAACAACTAAACTTTTTAGTCCCGATAACAACTTGCATAAGATGACTGCAGCTCAGAGGAAACGCCTGGAAGGACGTTTTCTATTTATGCTCTTTGGTGCAACTCGGTTAACATTAGTTAGCCACTGCTCTCACTTCAAAGTTCTTCCTAACTGATGCTCTTGAACACGTTCCTCCGTGGCTGATTCAGCCTCAGCCATGTTTTGGTGAGGAAGAATATTCAAGTGTCTGTTTGAATAATTAATGGTTCCAATGCAACAAACTTAAAAGCAGGAAATAAGTGTGTATTTAAAGGGTGTGTGTGTGTGTGTGTGTGTGTGTGTGTGTGTGTGTGTGTGTGTGTGTGTGTGTGTGAGCAGCAGGTGCATGAATGAGAGCAGTCACGCTGACTGACATTTCACGACCGCGATTTGCACAAACACAAAACAGGATGATGAATTAATTGTGAGGGATTTTACAGTCACAGCCTTCAGGGTTTCCTCCACCCAAAACACACAGTCATTACACACCAGGTAGGCTTCACAGGGCGGAGAAGGAGGAGGAAGAAGAGGAGGTGAAAGAGAAGAAGGAGAAGGATGAGGAAGAGGAAGAAAATGAGGTGGAATAGGAGGAAGAAGTTGTGAAGGAGGAGGAGGAGGTGAAAGAGGAGGTAGAGGTGGAGGAGCTTATGAAGGAGGAGGATGAGGAAGAAAAAAAGGTGGAAGAGGAGGAGAAGGAGGAAGAAAAGGAGGTGGAGGGTGGAGGAGGAGGAGGAGGAGGAGGGGGAGGAGGAGGAAGAGGGGGTGGAGGCAGAGTGGCAGGCTGTGAAGGAGGGGGTGAAGAAATAAGAGAACATGGAGCAGGAGAAGGAGGAGGAGTAGGAAGAAGAAAAGGATGTGAAAGAGGAGAAGGGAGATGTGCAGGAAGAGAGGATGGAGGAGCAGAAGGAGATGGAACAGGACGTTGTTAAGAGGAGGAGGAGGTGGAGGAGGAGGACATTGTGAAGTAGAAGTGGAGGTGTAGGAGGAGGAGGAGGAGGAGAAGGAAGAAGAGGAGAAGGACATTGTAAAAGAGGAGGTGGAGGTGAAGGAGGCTGAGGTTGAGCAGGAGGAGAAGGTGGAGCAGCTGGTGAATAAAGAGGAAGAAGAGGTTTTTTAAGAAAATGGATGTGAAGGAGGAGGTGGAGAAAGAGGTTGTGAAGGAAGGGGAGGAGGAGATTGTGAAGGAGGAGGTGGAAGAGGAGGTTTTGAAAGAAGAGGAGAATGATCTTGTAAAGGACAGGAGGAGAAGGTTGAGAAGCAAGAGGAGAAGGAGGTTGGAGGATTTGCGAAGATGGTAGAGGAGATTGTTGAGGAGAAGTTTTTGAAGGAGGTGGTTGTGAAGGAAGAAGGAAGGGATGTTGAGAAAGAGGAGGATCTAGTTAAGGTAGGGGAGAAGGTTGTGCAGCAGGAGGAGAGGGAGGGGGTTGTGGAGGAGGAGGAGGAGGATTGTTTGTGAAGGCAGATGAGGAGGAGGAGGTTGTGAAGAAGAAGGTTGCGAAAGAATATGTTGAAGAGGAGGTTGTAAAGGAAAAGGAGGAGGATCTTGTGAAGGAAGAGGGGGGTTGTGGTACAGGGGGAGGACTAGGTTGTGAAGGAGGAGGAGAAAGAACAGGAAGTGCAGTGGAAGGAAAAGGTGAAGGAGGTGGAGGAGGTTATGAAGGAGGAGGAGGTAAAGAAGCTGGAAGAGGAGGCTGTTTAGGCTGTTACAAAGGAGGTGGAGGAAGAAGAGGAGTTGGAGGAGGAGGAAGAAGAAGAAAAGGAGGTGGAAGAGGAGGAGGAGAATGCAAAGGAGGGAGAGGAAGAAGGAAGGTGGAGGAGGAGAACAAGACTGTGAGAGAGGTCCAGGAGGGTGTGAAGGAGGAGGTGGAGGAGGTTGAGTAGGAGGAGGAAGAAGAGGAGGAGCTGGTAAAGGAAGAAGAGGAGGAGTTTGTGAAGGAAGAGGGGAAGGATGTTGGGAAGGACGAGAAGGAGGTTGTTAAGCAAGAGGAGGAGGTTATGAAGACAGAGTTGGAAGAGGATCTTGTGAAGGAAGACGAGGAGGCTGTGAAAGAGGAGGAGGAGAAGGTGGAGGAAGAGGAGCTTGTGAAGGAAGAGGAGAAATATGGTGATATTGCTCAGTAGCAGAAGTAGCCTAAGTGGTTTTATTACTTTTCATTTCTTAGCAGAACACGTTCAACAAATCCAAAGTTTCCACAGCAACACGTCGCTCACGTGCTCGTTTGAATGAGACACCTGTTTGTCGCTCATAGTGAGGTCACGAGAAAATGACTCAACCTCAGAGTCAGTCGCACCTTGTCACATATACACAAATGAGCTAATCTTCATCATTACTCTAAATGTTCTACATGAGCTCATGTTCACAAAACCACATTATCTGAAAAACTGGTTCAAATGTTACAGAACAAAAATTCTAACTTTCAGTGATATGAGATTTTTAACAAAGATAAACCTAAAGACTTTTTCCTCTGACTTAGAGGATCTTACTTAATAATAACTATACTGTGTGTGTGTGTGTGTGTGTGTGTGTGTGTGTGTGCGTGTGTGTGCGCGTGTGTGTGAGCAGCTCTTGGCTTGTGCTATTTTAAACAACAGAAGACAGATGGGGCAAAGATAAATTCTTCACAAAGACAGATTGGATGGTTGGACAGAACTCGCTGTGGGCGAATCAGATAAGTATAATATCAAACTGTCTCTCTCTCTCTCTCTCTGTCAGTCTCTCTCTCTGCCTCTGTGTGTGTGTGTGTGTCTCTCTCTTTCTGTCTCTCTCTCTCTCCGCCCATTTTTTCTTAACATCTCCCAGTCTGTGCATCAGAGGCTCCAAATGTATCCCAGTCTGAAAATGAATCATCAGCAGTGTAAAAAGGCCAAAGGTGGTTATTTCTGTAAAAAGCAGTAGAGGAGAGAGTGAAAAGAATATGCTGTTGTTTATGAAGCAGAAAAAAATCAGTAGAAATTTGAAGTGACTCAGAGTTCTTAATGTGCTGCCACTGAGTCAGCATGAAGTTGAGTGATGTTACATTAATGCTCATGTTTAAAACGAGTCCAGACTCGGCGTCACATTCAAAAACATTCAGCTGCTCTTTCCGTCGCAGCTAAAGAGACAGAAGACGAGCGGCATTTCAGAGCGAGCTCAGTGTAACTTATTAATTAGTTCAGCTGTTCTCCACTTACATCAACAATGCAGACGCCTCTCTCTCACCTTTACACTGACTTTCATTCATTTGTACAGCCTGACCCAAACCCAAACCTTAAAATAACCTCAGTTCACACCTAACCCATAAACTCAAGTCTTCATGCTAAAATTTAATGTTAAAGTGGTGGGGTCCAAGATGTTGACCACACAAAGATGGTCGGACCCCACAGGGTGAGTGGAAATTCAGGTTTCGGACCACATATATTCAGAACAACAAACACGCACACACACACACACACACACACACACACACACACACAGATCTGTATGTATTTACGTGTAGCAGCTTCCTCTGCTGAAAAAACTGTTTGTTGTTGTTGTGAAAAATCAAGGAATAGAAAAAACAAAAAAGTTGAAGCCTCGTGCATCATTAATGCACGATAAATGTGCCAGTTTTGGTTCAAACAGCGGCTGTTGAAGCAGCTGCCATCAGATGAATGTAGACGCTTGTTAAACAGTAAATGTGTTACTGCAGTATGTAAACAGTGTCTGTGCGTCTGTCAGCGACCCACTTTATTTAGTGAAAGTGAGAGTGTGTGTTCAGCTCTGCTGCATCAAAACACAACAGGCTGCCGTCTCAGGAGGTTATGCTCTACATCTGCTGCCAGACTGCAGGAAAATGACACGATTGAGCCTGAAAAACGTAAAAAGTACGGAAAAAAACCTTCAGTTTCTACATGCGTAGGCAGATGAGCTCTTTGCAGACTGTGTTACTGTGTCTGTAGCTCCTCCTGAGGGATCCAGAGGTGTTCCCAAGATTCTCCAGGCTGTTCAGGACCAGAAACCTGCATCCGACCTTTAAACTGAATACTCTTTTACCCCTTTTCCATCAAGATGAACCTAGTGCTTGGTCTAGGCTAATTCATTATTGGTTCAATCTGCAAACCTTTTAAAAACGGTTTTTCTTTTCCACAGACTAGAGAGCCACAATAGGGTTGCGTCACGATACCACTCTATATGTCTGCACCTTCCCAGCAATACTCATGCCATCCTCAAGCACAAGAACACAAATAACAAACTACATCGTATCATTGCAGGTTTGTTTTGGAACGCCAACGGAGCCCGACTGCAAAGAAGCAGTTAGTCTCCTCCACAGACCACTGCTGCCTCATCCTTGTATCCATCCATGTTTGTATGTCTTCTATCTAAGACTACATGTGTGATTTTCAAAAAAGGCTATCATAAAGTTTTGGTAGGTGTTGCAGGTCATGATAAACCCGCCCGCAGCCTCTGATGTAAGCAGGGCTTTGTTCTTGACAAGCAGAGTGCCAGTATGGAACCAGTTTTCCTGACTGGGGACCAGTTCTTTGTCTGTCGAAACAAGGAAAACTGGAGCAGACTTAGGCATTGGCTCCAAATAGGGATGGGCATTGTTAACCAATCATTGATATTTAAGAATTTTGTCACTCACATGAAATATTGATCAAACACAACATAGCACAAATACAGGGTGTGTTGTGTGGTGTGAGTCTTGAAGTGATGCAATGAATTTCACTG
>JAQLOL010014429.1:0-11372 GCA_029783665.1 Naso thynnoides
TTTTTGACTTTTCATTTTTACTTTTCAATATATTATTTTATTATATTTTTTCCTATTCAGTTACACAAACATCATCTATAAACCACACAAAATTGTATTGTAGATGGGAGTACACAGAATCCTGTATAATTATTCTTGCCTCACGCTATGCCGCATAATGTCCTCCTTTTTGGTGTTATGGAAATGGTCACCCTAGAAGTGCCATTTTAGTCAGACTAACACAACAAATTAGTTTTCTTTAACATCATGTAAACGTAGTGGCTGTAAACCTAACTTTCGTGTGTGTGTGACCGGCAACTCAAGCCCAGCCTCCAACTTTCTCCGGAGTTTGTTATGCTTTCAGTAGTTTCAGCAAGCGTCAAATATTTACACAAATGCGTTTAAATGGTAAATGGACTGTATTTATATATCACTTCTCTAGTCTTTGACTACCCCAAAGCAGTTTCAACACAAACACCTTTCACCCATATTTATATACATACATTACAACGATGGCAAGCAGCTTCTCTACAAATGTCAAAGTGCTCAACGGGAACTCATTAACACTAATTTACACAGAGATGAAACAGCCATTAGAAGCAACTTGTGGTTCAGTCAAGGACTTCAACATGCAGATACTTCATGGCGTGTGAGACACATCTTGTCAAGAAAAAACCTTGTCGATCTCTACTACAGTATGATTTATCCTTTCTTTTCTTATGGTAATATTGTATGGGCTAGCACATATGAAACCAGTCTCTATTTTATTTTTCTGTTACAAAAGAAATTTGTCAGAATTGTCACTTACTCCAACTGTAATGCTCATACTGCTTCAAAGCCTGAATTTGATGTAAACACACTGCAGAGAAGTACTTTTGCATATCAGTTCCTTAATATTTTACTTCCTGAATCCTTCAACAGCTTTTTTGTAACTAGGTCTCAGATCCACTGTTACCACACCGGATCAGTTGATCCTCTATATAGTCAATTCTACAGAAGCAGCCTTGGTCAGTTTTCAATTACGTACAGAGCTCCAGTGATCTGGAGTTGTTTATCTGCCTCACTTTGCAGTCAGTCATCTGCTTTGGGCTTTAAAAGAGTTCTCAAACAAGTGCTTTTAATGGCATATAGAAGTATCTGAATGCAGGATGTTTCAGTCGATTGTAAACTATATTATCTTCCTGCTTTTAGATTTAATATGAACACCTGAATTTGTTTGTATTTTGTGAAAAGACTTTTCAGATGCTTCAGTGTCATTGTTAGGTGGGTTCCTTTGACAAGCCCTCAGGGGTTTCTTCATTCCACCTAAGCATTTATTTATTTTTCTACATTTGAATATACGTCTTCTTTTATATTATTGCACAAATACATGAAGAACTAAAGACGACCCGTTACATCTCCTGAGCTGCAGTCACTGGCTATATGACACAGCATTTAAGGATCTCTGGCTGAAACCAAGCTACCGCTGCAGTGAACACTCAGCCAAAGATACTGAACGACAGCTGGCTGTCAGTGTGAGTCTCAAACAATCTGAACAGACAGGTTTGTCTATAGTTCTACAGTCAGGTGAGTGTGAGAGCTCTCTTACGTGCAGAGATTCTTGGTTCAACCTACAGGATGCTGCATACAGTGAAACTGGTTTTTAACATGTTTTGAAGGGATTTTTATTTGTATATTTTCTTTGTGCCGTCACCAGTTTTATACTTCCTCATAGCGCAGACTGTTCATCTGTCAAGAAAATCTGTACCAAAATGAATCAGGAAGTATGATAACCAACTGACGGAAATGGAAAAGACAAGCTTTTATTTTTGAGGCCTTTAGTGGAGAGTCTTGGTTGATCAGATTGTTAATTCACTTTTAATCTTTACGTCCAATGAATAACGTTTTTTTCAGTTGACAATTTTGTCCTTACTTTAAAAGTTGCTCTAGCAAAACATTTTTCTTTAGTTTACTTCCACTATTTTGAAAGTTTTTAATGTTAAAAAGCAGCTTTTTAAATTAGACCCAAGGTAGTGTGTAACCTTTTTTTTTTTTTTTTTAAATCTCAGGTATAAATCCATCTGCTAAAACGAGAATGAACAATTTTAAGGACCAGAAAGCAGATTTCACTCATCTAAAACCAGAAATCACACATTAAATAGTGAAAATACTACATTTAGCATCAGAGAAATACAGCTGTTGAAGTCCCTTGTGTAAACATAAAGTCGTTATGTATGACCCTCGCTGTAAACCACGATATAAGTCCGCAGAATCTTTCATGTGCAGCTCAGGGTTCAGTAGTTGCATAATAAAAAGCCATTTGGGGATTAAGTCAGTCGAGTCTGAACCTGTCGGAGTCTCATTATCTCACCTGGTTTCATTCAGCCAAAACTGCAGTGGAAAATTACCTTAAAGTACGTCTAACTCCTTCAGTTTCAGTTCACAAGAAGCCAAAGCTTAAAACATAAACCTTAAACAGAAAAATGTCTGTAATCTTTATTGTTACACAAGCTTACAGAATTTGAGTGTCAGTATGAAATTCATTTGTGATGTTTCATCTTTGAATTGTTTCCATGTTTCCCCTCATATCATCTGTTTGGGGTTACTTGCCCAAACTGTTATGGGTTCACTCAGGTGACATTGGAAGTGAATATTAACAAGAAAACTCCTCTGTCTCTTTTTACTGTAACAGAATCACATCAGTCAGTCTGAACAGAGTATAATTCACATTTCTTGTCGGAGAACAGATTTTCCAAAGGCTTTCTTCTTCTAAAGATTTCTTTAATCTACATGCTGCTGGTTATTTTTAGCCTTTTCCACCATTCCAGTATTAAACAGTATGCACTAAAATATCCATAATATATTTCTTAAAGATGTACTCCACAAAAATATACATTTTTACAACAAAACCATTAGTTTATTACTACCTTTATTGTACCGTTATTTTCTCTTTGTACATTTTTCATGAGACTATCTTTTAGTGTATTTTGTGGTGGTTACCACATTAAAAAAAATCAGAATTTTTAAGAATTAAGTCATACCCTGATATAATGATTTAAAACATAAAAAGAAAGAAAAACAACCTTGTAAGACTACTGTTTAAAATTATCTCAGTTGTTAAGTTTTCTCTGAGCTTCTGTTTTGGCTCTCTCTCTTGCTGTACTTCTACTACCAGTGAAACATTAAAAACACTTTAAAAAAAAAAGAAAAAAAAAAGATTTACAATGTTTGTGTTGAACGGCACCCAATGGATTGTGGGTACATCCAGCCAAGGTCAGACAAACACATTTAACTCGTCAATCTTCATGAGAGTTCATGTCTAAACTGCCAACTGCACCGATAACACGACTAATAACTCAGTCTGTTATCAGGTTATTGAGGTTTGTTGTTTATAGCTTTAGATATTGTTGAATTCCATGAGAGTATAAATATCTGCCTGTTTTACTCCTTACATTTTCAAAATGGACTTGTTACTTTAGTTCTCATGTTTTTGCCTTTTTGGCTGTGCCCAGGCCACTTTACCCGCACAGAATGTCGCTATTTGATATTCTGGGAATGAGACTCAACAATAACTGATTTTCTGTTGTGTTTAGGAACAGCTTGGACAAATTATAATGATTCTACCTGTATGTTAAGTTATAGTAAGTTGATAGATAGATTAGTTCCAACAGGGTAAAACATTCAATGACCTAACAACAGGTGTTTCAGTCATGGGTAACAAAAATAAATACATAAATACATATAACTTCAAATAAATTATGTCATTACTTTGCCTTACATTAGTGTGACGTGAGGTTCAGTCAGCTTTGCACAGAAATGAAATAAATACAATAGAAATGTTCTTCAGAGGGAAACTTGTACCTTTGATACTTTGAGTACATTTCAGAATGTGTACTTTATTACTTTTACATGGGTAAAGAATTTGAGTCAGTACTTTACTTTTACCATTTTTTTAATACGAGTATCAGTAAATTTGCCAAAGGGAGAATTTTGTTTTGTAGCACCTCAGGCCCAACATTATGAAGAGCAGTACAGTCGTGAGAACGCAGGCTCATTGCTGACATCACTGCTTGGTTAAAACAATGTATTGAAACAGGCACTCATAAACATAATAAACACTTTATTTCAAAGATGAGAAACTCACCAAGTGGTCAGTGGTGTTCGCTCATGCTCTGGCGCTATAACATAAACATAAACAACCACATTTAACCCCAAAACAGCTGTGTTTTTTTTCCAGAGGCAGCTGAAAACGTTTTTTCTGGGTCATATGTTGTTGTTTACATTGGTGAGCAGACACCACTGACCACTCTGTGACCCTCTCGTCTTTGATAACAAGCATTTATTGTGTTTTTTAACGTATTGTTGCGGTTCTCATGCCAATCCGTAACTTAGCGCTGATGTCAGCAACAAACTTGCGTTCCCAAGACTACTGCTGTTGCCATTGATCATTGTATATGATTGTAAATAACCTTATGATAGGCCTTAATGTGCCTCTTAGTAAAGAAGGTGTGTGCTTTTGCCGTCTCTGCCCAGAACAGATGAACCAAACAATGGCTCTCAGAGGGCCTTTCACCTTTTCACAAGTTTGCAGCCACTGTACATTCCCCTGCATGCTTGAAAGGCGATGGTGAGTGGAGGAATATTCACCACAAGACTGCTATCAGTCCAACACACTGGACTTTTATCTGCATGTATATTTTACATTTTTTGTCAACCATTCTGGAGTACAAGATGAACAGTAGGTTTTTGTCTAGCTAAGTCCTTGATTTCCAATCATTTCTGTACGATATTAAAGCTTATGACCACAGAGAAAGACTTTCCTGCATTACCTTTCAATTTTAATATATAGCTTACAATTTAAAATCAGCCTTGGTATTCACTGGAATGAATTACACAAAAACAGAAGGTTCATTCCACGTGGAAATGAATGGATGTCAACAAATGTTTGGAAATGCTGGAGTAAAAACAAAAAGCATTCAAACACTATATCACGATCAAGCGTTCCATGGTTTGTAAAATGATTGGCCGCGTGGCAAACTATGAGCAATATGTAGTAAATATGCGAGAGTGTGCGTAACTACTGGTATCATCCATTAAACATCACAACAAGCAGCTGTATGAGATCATATAGAAGGAGTGTGTGTGCTGTCTATGAGTCTACAGAGTGTCACACTGTTGTTTTCAGTTTTGTTTTAACACTGTGACCTGCTGTTATTGTTGTTGTGGTTTTTCATGTTATTTCATTGACTGCCGGCTGCCTCACCAACAGGCTGTATCTGTTGAGGTTCAACCACGGTACGATAACACACTCTACTCAACAACACACACACTCAGACCCACATACATACCCAACAGCACACCTACTTTAATCAAATAACAAACAGTAGAAGAAGAGCTCATGGAAACCTGTGAATGTTTGTGTGTGAGTGCAGAGGTGACCTCAAAGACCAGTTCCCAATCGGATGTTGTGGTCAAGTGCCGCCCACGCACCCACATACACACACATACACAACAAGTAACCTCAGTGGAAAAACTCCACTCAGCTTCCTCACGAGATGGCTTCTTATACACAACAAGCACTTACTCCAAACGCACGTCACCCATATTATCTCACAGGCAAACACAAACACACACAGCACTCAGCGGTTAGAACCAGTTGTTCACCATTTGTATAAATTCTTAATCAATTTTGAAAAGCTTTATATACTGTGTAGAACAGTTGGGTTAATGTTTGACTGTAAGAGGCAAAGTCAGGACAGATGTGGAGGAATCAGATGTTTTTTAAAGGACCTTAGCAGTGTGACTACATGTCATCATACTTTGTCAACATCGGCCACATCTGTTACATAAATCCTGCCCTTTTTGTCCCCAAATAGCTTCATCTATGAAATATCATGTTTGTTTACATTCTTTCCATCTTCAATAAACGTTACAGAAAGTACCTGATAATGTGTGACATTACTTAAAAACTTAAGTGTAATATTAATATTAAAGCCAGGAAGGCAGCACTTGTAAATAGCTATTTTTTCATGCATAATAATTTGTTTCACTGGCCCTCCTCTCTCATTTTAGCAATTTCTGACCAAATAAAAACTTATTCTCTTTAGAAGGCTGAATAATGTATACCTATAAACTTTCATGTGTCCTGTACTGTTTCTATACCTTGTTTCAACATAAATGGTAATAGATTTGGTTTAAAAATGCAGTCTGAGATCTGCTTAAGTATACAAATGGTCAGATTTTGACAACAGCACTTGCAGACGATAGGGGTGATTTCTGCTATTGATGAGAAGTCAGAAATTGACTAGAACGGTCCTTCAAAGCAACACTATAAAACTTGTTCTAGGACTGCTATGTCTGTCTGCAGCCTTTTATTTAGCGGAGCTGTCCCCAACAATGACAGCTGCAGTCTGCAGGCAGCCTACGTGTTGTTTTGAGGCAGCACAGTCATAGGACATCAGAGGGAAAACCAGAGGACATTTTCTCCATAAGATAGGGTCCGGTTTCTCTAAAATGTCTGTTTTGTGTAATTTATTAACATGCATTGGTAAGTTTTGTTTTTTGAAGCAACGGGTCGCGGTCAAAGTTACAGAGTAATACTTTCAGTGTTTCATTTTGGAAAAAGGAACACCATGACCCAAAGACCCAAAGGCCCTGAGAAAGAGTAAAAGAACATTTGAATGGTCCCATTTGCCACACCTGTTGATTGCTTGCACAAAGCTTAAGAGAAAGGGAAACTTCTGCCCTGTTGGCAGAAAAACAGGTGAATTTAAATAATTAAAATGAATGTAGAATGTATATGATAATATTTCACTAATAGTCACTAATAAGGTTGGAAAAGTTGTTAAATCTATTCAGAAAATCACCAACACTGGTCTCCACATCAGTGACAGCCAACAATGCTTTACATTTCTTAGCTGCTCAGAGGGAATTTTGTCCAACCTGGATTATAAAAAAATAGTTCTAAGTTTGACTGCTCAAGGCAAAATTTCTGAAAATGACATATAGTATAAAATTATGAACTGATGACCTTTTTTAATCCAAAACATCAGCTTCACAATCCATTTAACAGTAAACATAACCTGTGTCCCAACATTAGAAATTCTCGTCAGTTGCAGATTAAATCAGTGATTTAAGACCTACAGAGGGATCTTGCACGAGACAAAGGGGAAATATGAACAGGCACTGTGTATAGAGGTGAAGACAGTCGAGGAAAAATGATCAGGGATAAAGAGAACAAAGAATGTTTTGCTTTCCCCACACCTGCTTTGTCCCTCCTCTTTCTTTTCTTTCTCTACATACCAACACTGTGAGTCATCTCTGGCAGGGAACATCTACAGGCTCATCAGTCCAGGCTGGAAAGGAGACAAGGGGAGGGATGGTGGAGAAAAGGGGCAGGAATGTGAGAGAAAAAAGGGAGGAGGGAAGGACAAAGAAAGGAAGGAAGGAAAGTATGTGGGATATTCCCTTGCTACCTAAGAAAGGAAGCAGAAAAGGGCTGAGTCAGGATTTCTCAATAAACTCGTGTCATCAGGGTAGAGGTTTAAAAGTTGCAGAATAATTTCACAACATGGCAGTATAAAAAAATACTTCCCCTTTCAGAGATTTTACTGTGTATCACATTCTTGGAAAACTAAATAAAACAACCTCAGACTCTTTACTGAAAATGATCAACTTTCTTAAAAATTTTAAAGTGGCCATATTATGCTCATTTTTTCAGTTCATATTTTATTACTACTAAAGCAGGTTTACATGCTTTGATGCTCAAAAAAACTCAGCCTTTTTTTTGCACACAGCTGACTGCAGCAGCCCTGTTTTTCCGGGGGCGCACTCACTGTTCGCCGGCTCGCTATTCTGCCCACATTTTGTGAGATGTACCAATAGCCTGGCAGAACAGCGGGTTCTTCATACCTGACAGAGGTTAGGTATGAATTGAGGTTAGGTTAAGTTTAGGGTTAGGCATAAATTGGTTAAAGGTGGAGTCAGTAGCATTTTGTAAACACAACATTCAAACTGGGCCCCTCCTCCAGGCTCAATGCACCAGAAGTATCGTAACTTAGCGTGTACTACTTAAACTGCTATACTGCCTACCTAACTTTACACAACAAGCTACATTGGAATATTACATTTGTTTAATGGAGAAGTTGGTTATAAGGAAGCTAACAAGCTAACCGCCAGTGTTTAGCACCTACCTGTCCATCACAAAGTGGCCCAACTCCGCATTGCTCCTCCCAGCCTCTTCTTCAGTGCTCCAATATGGCTGAAAGCCAAACCGAGACTCACTCTCGCCCTGTAACGAGTTTTGTCCGCTTGCTCACTAGGGCTATATTTCCTTTTCTTTGCACTATGTCCACATTCGTAACTTTCTCCGGTCTGGACGACGTCCAGTAGCTGTGTTCGGCAGTGCTCTCACACTATTGTTACTTAAAAATTGATTGCGCGTCTATATCGATCTTTGCGTTAACTCGTCCCCGAGCAGGTCCTGAGTCAGCCAAAACATTAAAATAAGGGCAGAGGGTGGTGTGTCTCCATACACAGTCACCAACACACATATACAGAGGCCCAGAAGTGATGACTGAGCAGCATTAATTTTATATATGTCTATATTTAATTTTTTAGTAAAATCCTACTGCTCCTCAGGGATGGGTTAAATGCGGAGATAAAATTTCACTGTACGCTGTATATGTGACCAATAACAATACCTTTTCTTTTATGCCTGCCAATTTATTTTCTCATCAGTGACCATCTCTCAGTTGTTAAAAAACTCGACTTATTGATGGTGTTATTGTTTGAAGATAATACGAATTTGCGGTACTGCTACATAAAACTGTCACTCTTGTTGCAGTCTACAGTACCGTAAAGTGAAAATTTGTGGTGTTGCATATATGTAGGCTACACTGTGGTGAGAACTCAGTGTGTGCTGATACTCTGCATCCTGTTTTATGC
This sequence comes from Naso thynnoides, assembly GCA_029783665.1. Taxonomy (NCBI): domain Eukaryota; kingdom Metazoa; phylum Chordata; class Actinopteri; order Acanthuriformes; family Acanthuridae; genus Naso; species Naso thynnoides. Next base: position 8,905 of record JAQLOL010014429.1, read on the forward strand.
ATTAGCAACACTTAAGGTTTGATCGCTGAGTAATGTGAAAATACTTAAATGAGTCATTTTTAAATGTCCTGTGCACGTTGTGCCTCAGAGCTACAGATATCCAGGATTAGAACAGTATTTAAAGTATGTCAAGTATTTGTGTGTTTGGGAACACCCAAAGGCTCGGCTGGGAGGAGCTGTATCAGGTGCATAGTCATACATCCAACTGTCTAAAGTTTATAATTTTGTGTCAAATCTGAGCACTTTCCCACACCGCCCACGCTCTCAACAATTACCTCTCTGTACAGTAACGGACCAATCAGAGAACAGATCACCTCTCAGCTTCATTCATAAAAACACCTGTCATACCTCTGACATGACCGTTAACATACCACACATACTGGAGGAGGCGCAGACGCTAGAACATCGAGAGAGTGTGACAGCAGCATTTCTGAGATGACAAAAGAAGGTGCAGCACGATTTCATTCACTGCAACACACCTGAACACATCATCAGGTGCTTTCATGGAGTTATAGCAGCTTTTTCACTGGAGTTTAAAGGCAAAAGTCCAGCAATGGGACGTTACATTTTAACACAAAAGCTACCAAAATACATTTAGCACATGTTGTTCATGACACAGTCCTGTCTTGTTTTTGTTTTTGTTTTTTTTTCCGAGTTTTGTGTTGCCTTTGCTCTGCTTCCTGTGTTCCTCTCCAGCCTGTTCTTCCTTAAACACCTTTCCTCCACACCTGCCGTGCATCTTTGTCAGCCCTACCCTGTTACAAATATTTCGCAAGCCAATCCATGTTTTTTTTGTTTGTTTGTTTTTTTTTATCTCATTCCCCTCAGCCGAGCTTCTCCACCTGCCTCTCATCTCCTCATTGGTTTAGTTTGTGTTTACATCTGGTTTTCATGTAGGCTATCAGTCGTTGTCGAGTTGTCAGTTCTGTTTGCCTGTGTGTATCTTCTGTTAATTTGCTAATGTTCAATGAAGAATTTTGCTTTTAATCCCGCCTGTCTACTGTCTCATGCATTTTTGCATCCTTATGCAAAAATGCCTTTCATTTTTGCTGTACTTCCAAAAGAGGGGTCAATATATGGGACTGCATGAAAACATCTTGATAAATATTTTCCAGATTGCTTAACTTTGGATACTCATGCTGCACAGAGGATCAACCCTTTGAATTAAATGACCACATGATTTTTATTTATTTATTTTTTGTGCACCTCAAAACAATTGAGAACAAGAAGTTATAGTAAGCTGATGCCAAAACCTTAACTTTCAGTTTGTGTTTGAGAGGTAAAAATCTTAATTCTAGATCACATTAACATTTGATATAACATCAAATATCTACAAATTAAGCCTTGAATTTAGCTTTCACTAATTTTTTTTTTTTTTAAATGGTACAGTTGTTTTTTTTGTTGTTGTTGTTGTTGTTGCTGTTTTTGGTTGCTTTTACACAAATGTTAAGCAAACATGTTTGAGTAATTGGACCATGGCAAATTAACGGTCAGCAATGTGACACTATGAAAAGGGACAGGATGAGCCACATGATGTAGACTTTTTTAGAGCTGCAGATATTTAGCTATTTAATTTCCTGCCAACATTTTTGGAATGCCTCAGTCTGCAACACTTTGAATCTAAAAAAGTTATTATGATAAGATCTCACCAGATCATGCCAAAATTTGATATAGACACTTATGCTCGCCAGATGATGAATCCTTAAATTTTCTAAAGCTCATTACCTTTTTATTGTGAGATCCTTCGGACAAACTAAGATCATCAGATGGATGAGAAGATTAACCGATTTGTATCGACACACCCTGACAAGATGTGAGTGCATCGGTGGAGCAGCTGTGAATGGATGCAATTTTGGAAAGAAATCGAGATGCAATGGTTGTTAAACATTTGCACTGGTAAAATCTGATCTATTTAAATATTAGATGTTTTATGCATTTGTTTAGAAATGTGACCGACATAATGATGGTTTTTATGTTTTTAATATTTGTATTCCTCCTATATTGGACCTATGTTACGTTAATGTGTGCCGCAGATGTGTGAGACTCAGCTTGCTATGCATAGCTGAGACTTGGTCCATACGGCACAGACCGGCGGTCAGTAGACAGACTTCAGGCTCCTATATTCCCTATGTGTGGTAATAACACGTAAACAGAACTTGCTGGGTTGTTAAGGTTGTAATCCATTGCGTCAGAACTTTCCTTTTATTCAATATTTCATAGTGTTCAATAATGAGGGTGCCTTTGTCCACCATGAAATTCCTCTCAAAGCAAAGATGGGCAAAGGGCAACAGTTCAGGGTAAAAACTTTACCACCTCTGCTCTACAGCGACACTATCGGTTAGGAGGTTGTACTGAAAGGGTCTTATTGAAAGATTTTAGCGGACAACCAGAAACAGATAAGAACACATCAATAATAACACACCTTTCTCATTTCAGTCATTTCATAAGACTTTTATAGCTGAGTATTG
>JAQLOL010014430.1:0-11370 GCA_029783665.1 Naso thynnoides
ACATATGAAGCAGCCATAACGCACCCACAGAAGATGTACCGTGTCCGTAGAAACCGGATACTCCAAAACAATATCGCGTCTCTCTCACCATGAAACACTCTTCTTGTGTGTGCCTGCGTGTGTGGAGGGAGGGAGGGGGGTTGACAGAGGTGAAAAGAGGGACCTGATGGTCTATCGTCTTGAAATTCCCGACCAAATCGCAGACTTTAGTTTCCGTGTCGAAGACGTGTGCGGGCTGCGATTGGCTGCTCCTCCTGCTCCCTCTACCTGATTGGTGGAGAGCGTTCAGATTGGTTGGATTTTGGCAGGTACGATTACAGGCTGTGGGCGGAGCCAGAGGAGTTGGATTTTGACCTAAATTACCCATTTAATGTCCCACTGTCAGAATATAGTGACAGCTCCAGGAAATATGACTGAATAATCGTTAATAATTCCTACCTACCGCAGCTTTAACAAAACAACTGTTTAACTGCTCAACTAAATGCTAACTGCCTGCTCTCATCCAGTCGCTACACATACACACACACGCACAACTCACTGGTCCCTAACCTTTGCTTAACTACACTGTCTTAAAGGCGCCACGCCACTCTTACAACAGTCGGCTACAGGCTCAATCCTCATAGAGTAAAAACCAAACCAGCGGACTGGCCTGTAACTGTGACAGTGATTGATGCTTTGAAAACATGGCATCTTTAGTCTGTAGCTTCACCTTTCACAAAACACAGTGAACAGATGATGGACACACAGACACCTGACTTCTTTCTGCAGATGGATGGGAGGACATGAACCTCGGAGCCCGAGGACGAGCCAAGTCTTAACGGCACCCCTAACGATGGTCTGTTATTCATGGCAACGGTCTGGTAATACAAAAACAACAGACCTTAGAATGCCTTGATTGACCAATTAGACATTATTACAATAAGCAGGTCACCTTTGTAAAAACACCCACAAGCACTCGCATTCTTTTCTTTCCCCTGACACGCACTCTTTCGTTCAGGTTGATCAGGACCAATCTGGACCGACATTCGAATGTTTTCTCGCCATTTCTCTGGAACCACAACTCCATTAATAAAGTTGCCACTATCAGTGCAGGGCTAAGAACATGAGAATTGTTGCAGTTTGCTTGAATATGAGCTTGTTGCCTGTAGCATCATGATAAAATGTTTAAGAGTTTACCTGCACAACAGCTTTGAGCAGAGACAACAACGTCAGCGATGCCTCCTAATCATTATTCATGTCGGAATAACACTGGGTAGTCGAGGCTCATAAAAACAGACAAGCATGATACATACAACCTTGTTTTCAGGAAAACAGTCACATGACTTGGGCACAATCAATCAGAGAAGATGTCCACTTCAGTGTCTCCAAACACCTCCATGTCTGCCTGTCCACAGGAAGAAGCAGCGCTGCAGTTTTCAAAATAAAATGGAGACTCCATCTTTGGGTCAATAAGATGCCGGATTAATGAGGACGTCAGGCTGAAACATAGAAATATTGGTGCATCTGTAATTTAAAACAAAGTAATGTCAATGCAGCCTGAACCAAAACCGAGACACTTTTAATTGTCAGAGAACTGTTTTCACTTTGAAAAGAAGCAAAACGATGAATCTAAAAAAAAAAAAAGGGCACAAAAAAAGAGAAACGTTTCACTTACAGATCAAAGAAAAAAAAACACTTTACAGTTTAAAGTAAAAATCAAAGAGTCTAACTGACTGTTACTAGTGTTACGATTCAGAAGAGACGCCTACATGCCACTTAGATGAAACATGTTCATCTGTGTGTGTGTGTGTGTCTTTTTCTTCTCTGTGGGTATAAACCATCCTGCTGACAGCCTCCCCCTCATAAAAAGAGTAAATATTGGTTTTATTGTGGTCGTAATGATTATTTATGAAGAATGTGTGGAGGCGGGCGGAGGCTGCAGTGTTATCAGCTGATCATAACCTGCTTATTCGACTCTCCAGCAGAACGATGCTAAGCACTGTGCTGCCGCAATAGCGTCTGCGTTCACACTGATTAATGGACGGAGAATCAAATTTCATCACTCATGTTAGAGCATGACATTGCACTGCAGCACAGTTGGCTGCAGGAAACAGAGCAGAACTGATGACACTTCAAACCGTTTTTAAGGCTTCACGTTACTGTCTTCACATCACCTTTAGCAGAACATCGCTGGACACAAAGAGATCCGTTAGTAACCATTGAATGTGTCACTTCACTTTAAAGCGAACATATTATAATTATTTTCAGGTCTTAGATTTTGATTAGATTGAGTATATAGAGCAGCTAGACACAACTCACTGAACAGTAAAGTCTGTAGCTCTTCAGAAAACTGTGACACGTGCCTTCTGTCTTCCGTTTATTTTCTCCATTTCCCCAAACAGTTTGTGTCAGTTACTCCTCCCCCTTCCCCTCCCCAATAAACACCTACACACTCCACTGTACTCATAGCCCATTTACTGATACAAAATGAACACAGCTAGGACATTGATAAAATGTTACTTACAGCTAGCACTTCTCACTCTCCAACAGGACAAAGCAGTGCGCGGTCCATTAGCAGCAGTTTAGCGGTTAATCCGGCTCATGTGCGGAAGTAAATAAATCCACAAGAAACCAGAACACTATCAACTTCTGGTGGTGCTGGCCTCTTTCGAGAAGGTTAACAAAGTTGTCTTTCATACACCTGAAAAAAAACCCAACATACTGGGGCCATCTTGAACAAAATACTGAGAGTAATCCCTGAAGCGGAGAGCAGAGCACAGCCGTGTCTGAGCAGAGTCGGGGAGGGTACAGGCACAGCACTGTGTGCGCGAGCTGGCATGCCCATGGAAGGAAGTCCAGAATGCATTAGTGTCACACACTGGGAAAAAACACTGGAAAACACAGCATGCAGAGCAAACTGAAACAGCCTGCAAAGCTCACTTCCAGATGCATGAACCTCATGCATTTGAAGCTTTGACAACGTTTAACACAGGTATCCAACATTATTACAACATTTATAGCAGTGGCAGGCAACTGGCACCTGTGGGCCAAAACTGGCCCGCCAGCAATAATATCTGGCCTGCCACATGATTTTGAAAATCAAATTTTTTAAATGTTTTTTAAATTATTTGCTTATGTTCACAAAAACGACAATTATACAAAAACCCTTTATTCTGAAAAGTTGTGAACTGAGTTATAACAAATAGCCAACATATGTTTGGTGTGAAAAAAACAAAAACAGTACAACAAAACCCAAAACATTGTGGTGTCTGTGGGCCACCACCCAAGCTGCGAGGCCTCGCTGCTGTGTGCATAACATGCTGTCAGTGCTTCAAGTTTGTGTTGTTGTGCCTCTGTCTGGAGTGGATTGGCCACTCTGAAGGTGCCATGCTTTGTCTCGTGGTGCTGTCTCATATTGTACTCTCTGCAAACAGCAACAACTTTGTTGCAGGTAAGGCAGACCGGCTTGGCATTTGTGAAATCAGGTAGGATGAATGCATACTTCTCTTTCCATCCCTCTTCATACACCCTACCCTCGCTGTCAACATGCTTCCTCATAGCTTTTGACAATGACATTTCTGTCTTGCTAGCTTGCAATGTCATGCTAATTTCAATCTGCACACAATGCGAACCTCCAGCACCCAAACAAAAATCAATGTTGATGTATGTAACATGAGGAATGTGTCACTGATGGATAGCCCAAATCTGAGAGAAAATGTCCGCAAAAAAAATTAGGCTCAAAGAAGATGCAGTCATTCTCAAAACTGAAATGATACACATTTATTATTCACAGTATGGACAGGGGAAATATAGTTTGTTGAGAGCATTTTATGATGTTCTATTCCGCACATCTCACACACATTCATGTCTTGAAAGACAGTCTGCGTAACAAACTGGTAATAAAAGTCAGCAGCCACATTATGACCAGGCTACTATCGTAAGCTATTTTATAACACAGGACACAAATGTGTTTTTTTTGTTTCTGACTGACACAACTTAACCACAGAGTGAAGCAGTAGACAAAGCAGTTAAAAGACACTAGTAACAGTCTGTAGCAAATTCAAGTTACTTTTTTCAAACAAAACTTTTCTTAAAACAGTCTTTTTTGTGCAAGAAAGGATAGTTTGGGGTTGGAGCAATGATGATGTGATGTTTTGGCCCACTATTCAATTGCTTAGAAAAAAGATCGACCGAAGGCCGAATTTACTTGCCTACACCTGATTTGCAGGTCAGAAAATACAGAAAAGCATTATAGCTCTCCTTTAACAAGAAGTTCTGTTTCCATCTAACAGTCAAGAAAATTTTCAAGCAAACTTGTGGCATAGAAGAGAGAAAAGATAATGTAACGTATCTGACCGATCACTGCATGAGATGTGAAGTGGGTGTGACTGTCAGACTGTCTGTAAAGTTTCAGACACGATGTCAGACGATGGTGGACGATTACAGCTTGATTAATCTGTCACGTTTCACTGTCGCCAAGCATCTTTCTTTAAAGTCACCATCAGGGCGAAATGTTTTGACTGTTTTTACTTAAGAATTTATTTCACATATAATCTGAACACTGAAGCGAGGACCTGAAGAGCAGAGAGTGTCTGAACGACAGCCAGGCTGATTTATCTAAATGAAACCTCGGATGATCCGCCTCTTTTAGAGCAAGTCATTGCCTGTGAGTATGAGCGCTGCTGTTCAGGAAGGAGTTGCTGAAGCCCTAAGGGATGACAGACAGCAAGTCTGTATGCACAGAGAGAGAGAAAGAGAGCTGGCAGGAGTTCAGGAAGTGATGCTGGGTGTTCATTGATTCTCCTTACACAGATAATTCACTTCAGATCTGCTGAGAAAAACATCATGTCTGCACGAATGATGACATCATCATCATCAGACTGCTCAGCTGAATGACATCATCACTCTGACAGGAAGCAAAATGTTCATGGTCATGTGAGCACCCAGAGATTCGAAAGACTGCAGGTGAAAAAAATCAGGTGGTTTTTAATAAAGAGAACTTGATGACCCGAGCAGCATCAGACTGACTGTGACACGGCAGCTGAATGGACACACACACACACACACACACACACACACACAAACACACAAGAACTCTCTCTTTCTCTCGCTTGTCATTTTTTTCATTGGCAGAAAGTTCTGCAGGTTAATTTCACCATTGTATTGGCTGCATGACTTCAGTCTTTGGAGGACGAAGAGGGGCAGGAACCAACGCCAATCACTTTGTGTCACAATTCTCGCTTTTTTCAAGGGGGTTGGTGGTGGGGACGGGGTGGGGGAGAGTATACAAATACAGTCGGGATCATTTAGAAAAGATGAAAAAGTTGCAGTATTTGTAAATTTTCATTTTGACCTCATAACATAAGAAATTCTTTAAAGGTGGAGTCAGTAGGATTTTACTAAAAAATAAAATATAGACATATATAAAAGTAATGCTGCCCAATCATCACTTCTGGGCCTCTGTGTATGTGTGATGGAGACTGTGTATGGAGACACACCGCCCTCTGCCAGTATTTTGATGTTTTGGCTGACTCGGGACCTGCTCAAGACTAGTTACCGTAAGAAGCGATGTAGATGCGTGATCAATTTTTAAGTAGCAATAGTGTGAGAGCACCGCAGAGCACAGCTACTGGACGCCGTCCAGACTGAAGAAAGTTTCAAATGTGGACGTAGCACAAAGAAAAGGAAGTATAGCCCTAGTGTGCAAGCAGACAAAAAACTTGTTCCAGAGCAAGAGTGAGTCTCGGTTTGGCTTGCAGCCGTTTTGGATCACTGAAAGAGAGGCTGTGAAGAGTGATGCAGAGTTGGGCTACTTTGTGATGGACAGGTAGGTGCTAAACACTGGCAGTTAGCTTGTTAGCTTGTTAAATTATCGACTTCTCCATTAAACAAATGTAATATTCTGATGTAGCTTGCTGTGTAACGTTAGGTAAGCAGTAGAGCAGTATATGTAGGACGCACTAAGTAACGATACTTCTGGTGCGTTGAGCCGGGAGGAAAGGCCCGATTTGAATTTTGTGTTTGCAAACAGCAACAACAAATGCTACTGACTCTTCCTTTCACAACATTATTTATTCAGACTTTTTTCACAATGCAACACAACACAATATAACACTATCTATCTATGTGATTAGTTAACAGCTTGTGGAGACATTTTTGAATTTCACTTGTCTCTCTTAGCCAGATCTATTTTAACACACACACTGCAGTAGGCAAAATGCCCCCTGGTGGCGTAAGGACCCTTCATGCAGATTTAACACCATTCCTGCAATCCAGCCAAAATGTATTTGAATTAGAACATTTTCTCTGTTGAATGTCTGATTTAAATGAAAAAAAAGAACTTTATTTATTTATTTTAATTCATTCATTTATTCATTTATTTATTTATTTTGCCGTTGAGCTCTTTACATATTTATTTTTCTTCTCTGTAGTTTTTTATTATTCATGTACTGAGTTTGTATTTGCTCCTTGGCTTCTGTAACTCTTTCATTCATTTATGTATTTGCTTTCTGTCATGTTTTGTTCTCCACAGCTCTCAGGTGAAAGTGACTCAGACCTCGCAGACTTTTAATGTGGATGTGAGCTCCTCTGTGAGCCCGAGGGAAACAGGAAGCTCTGGCAGCGGCGAGGAAACATCAAACGACGACCTGCCGGTGAACTTTGTGAACTTGGGCTCCTCAGCGGGGGATCCGTTCCCGTCTAATTAAAAATGCAGTGACGAGCCGGCGCCCCGTGGCGGCTCTGTGTTTGAAGTGTTGCTGCTGTGATGTTGAATGTCGTCTGTTGGAGGCTGAGGGAGATGATGAGAGAGAAGAATAGGGACTGTCAGTCTGTCAGACGAGAATTAAACATTAGCTCTTAGCTTCTTCATTAAATCTTTAACGTCAACCTCGTTACTTTAAAAATGAAGAACATCATGAGTGAAGTTCTGTTAAAAGTTCCAACTCTACGGAGGCCCAGAGGGGCCAAAAGCACAACAACTTTAAAGAACAACATACAAAGAGACAAAAGACAAGAAAATGAAAAAAACATCCTCATGGATTTGACAACATGAAAACAACCACACACAGAAACACTTGAGCTGCTTTCATCAGGTCGTCACTCAGAGTGTGAATGGTTAGTGCTGGGCAAGAATGCAGGGTAAGCCAGAGAAGCAGAGGGATCTTCAATAATATGTTGTTGTTGTGGCTTTTGACTCATTAATCAGTTACTGAAGTCATTTTTTCGTAAAGGATGCTGGAAAATGAGCAGAAATGACTTGATCTTCTCTGATTCAAGTGGTTTTTGTGCCTAAACAGAAACCAGACCACAGGAATGTGAAGCTGTTTGCAGAAATGTACAGTTCCAACAATAATTCAGTTGTTTGCATTGGTTTTATGATACAGGGCATTGAACAGGTTGAGAACTTCACAAAGTTCCTGCATGAGAAATCTTGCTGACAGGTGCAGGAAAGGAAATCGGGAAAAAACGGTTGGGCGAGCTCTGCCCGTCTCTTCCTTGTTACTGCAGGTACAGTCGAAAGAATGCTATTTATCTCCACGTCTGGAAGGAGGCTTAACTTAACTTTGCTTGAAACCCTTCCAGCATCTCTGATCACTCTCCAACAACTCCGTCTCTGCTGTGTCGATGACTTTCATGATGTCACACTTTGTCGCTGTTAGAGGATCCATAATGCCTCAAAGCTTTACTGAAGTGACCCAAGCTGAGGTTGATGCTCAGACACAGAGCAGACTCTGAAGGTTCTCCTCTGTTTTTCTGCCAAAACAGCGTCTGGACTCAATGAATGAACTAACAGAGCAGCTGCAATGCCCCCCCACCCCGCCGCGGCTCTGTCTGTTCATTTGGCTCATATCCGGATAATGAACTCACCATCAGGCCGCCGTATGGAGCATCAGCTGCACACCGGCACACTGGCTTCAGGAGCATCAGCGATCAATGAGCCGATCAATAGATGAGAAGCAGCCGTCCATCAGCTTGGTTTTGGTTCACGTGGTTCCACGTTTTAACCAGAACTTGATGGAGCAGCTGAACCTCGTGTTCTGGCAGCGTTATCGATCAAGTTCATCAGTAATTACCAACCTGATACAAACAAACTGTCAGATGAGTTCAAACTGCGAATGTTTGATGATTTATTGGTGAAAGATTGCACAGTATTAATATGAGAATGGAGTTCCTGCTGAGGGATCATTTGTGCAAGAATGAGGCCCTGCAGCATCTAAACTGAGAGCAGCTCTGATTCAGTCCAACTCTTCCTCGCTTTTATTCTTTATACTGCTGAAACACAGAGAGGCTGCAGCGTCCAGATCACACTCAAACACATTATCAAATGGATCATCTTTACTGTTTTTCTTCTACACATTTATATTTTAAATTCTTTAAAGTGACATGAAGTTGATCATGTGCAGAATTTGAAAGAAACCTGAAAACGAACAACAATGAACTAAAAATTAACACCTTTGATATGCTGTAACATGAAGAGTTGAAGCAAGAAAAATCTGTTTTTCATTATGTTTTACACACTTTGATTCTTTGTGACACTATGAGGATCATTTTGTTATTTTGTAACCTTGGAAGCTGGCAACAGCAGAGAAAAAGAACCGTCAGCTTGAATAAATCGGCAGATAGTTTGAACTTTGACGGAAACATTTGGGGCGACAGCTCAACAGCATCATCAGATACTTTACTGTGGAAAAGTTATTGTCACTTTAAGACTCTGCAGATCTTTATTCCACAGTTTCTTCATCAGCGTCTGCTGCTCTTTGATTGGTCAGTCAGCAGCAGAGGTCACATGAGGTCAGGATTACTCTGTCATCAGCTGTGTTTGATGACCAATAAGAGGCCTCGTTAAGGCCTCTGACCTCATCGATGGTGAGGTCACGATCGCCTCAGGTCGGACCAGCTGAGGTCGAGACGTTTGATCTCCAGGCTGAAGACACGACGTGAGGTGGATGAAAACTCTCTCACAGCTTCCTCAGCTGCTGTCATCAGTGACATCATAGAGCCAAAACAACCATTTACACACATTTTCAATCCTCACAGTGTGAACAGGCATCAGTTTTTATGAGCAGGTTCAAAGCGCAGAGCAGCAGAGATCAAACAGAGAACATCAGTGATCCTCTGAGTCTTTATTCAAAGAATAAAATGAGGATAAACAGTGAGTGAATTTCTGCTGTAAATTCATCTAAAATGTGTCATGAACAAATGATGTGAGGCCACCACCACCCAGAGAGGTTAAAATTCTCAACTTTCAGAATGGTGGCAGGAATTTTTGTCAAGAGTTTTTTTGCATCACCAACCTGAAGACTGTGAATGTTGCTGCACTGTACAGATGCAAGTTATAAATGTTTTTGCAGCAGCACTATGAATACACTCTGTTGTCAGATATTTGCCTTCAGTAATGTTTGTTGGGCCTGTAATGTACGCGTGCTAGCTAACATTAGCATCCTCTAGCTAGCTAATGTCTGCCTGGCTACAGTGACACATTTTAATCAGGCATTAATGTTAAGGTGTAGCTTTGATTTATGTGTGATATATTGTCGTCTTTACAATAAAGTATTTTAAAATACAAGTTAAATTGACTAAATAGTGAGTGATAAAAACTGTCAGATATCGGTGATAGTCGTCCACTGTCCGTTGTGCAATTTGCTGTTACAAAAGAAGCAGAAGAAGAAGAGGCGTTGAAAGAAAAATGTCGTCACTTCTGGTAAGTCCAAAACAGCCGTCAAGATTAGAGTACCACACGGTGAGTGTACTCCATTTAAGTGTACTGCATTGAAGTGAACTTCATTTAAGCATTCCAACGGAAGTATGCAATTTGAAACACAGCTGAACTCTTTCTACCGTCTGAACATTTTCTACCGTTGTGGACACTCTCTACTCTTGTGTCAAGCACAGTAAGAACTCCACCTCGTCATCCATCCATGAGAATAAATATGCCCACCATCATTTTAAAACTGCCAGAGCAGTTTTAAAATGATGCAATCACTCCTGCTATGCATCAGCTTACACATGCTCAGTGCACCAGAATGGTCATGTGATACGCTTTCTAAGGCTTGTTCGTATGGACGAATATTAAGAGCTGCAACAATGTTGAACCACCGACATGAACGAGGATCGTTTTTGTTTTAAGACTCTTAGGGCCTAATTTACTAAAGGTTTGTTTGTGTTAAAACGTGCAAACTTGATATCTCCTGCAAACAAATGTGCAAACTCCTCCACTAAGGGTGCGCACTGAGGGCGTTGCGTCTTTTAAATGAGCGAGACAACTCGTATTGTTGATTTAGCATCGTTGCCTTAATGAAAATGCCTTAATGGTGTGCAATATACAGGGAGGAGAAAATGTAAATATGTTAAATTAGCACACACATTGCGATTTATCAAATCTGAAAGTGATGTCAGCAGCTGCAGTTTGCATCTGTTTTTGATATTTTTGACATGAAAGTGTTAATCTGTCCAGTGTTATGCACAGACGGCTGCTGTTTCTGTGAAGACGAGGGGACATAGGCGAACTGACTGAATGCAAAAAGAACACATTTTAAACACTTGTGTCAACATTATTTATATGACAGAAAAAAAAGTAACACACATCGCCTCTCCAGTGATGCAGTTTAGAAGCTTTTGGATGAGCTCAGAGCTGATTTGGAGCTTTGTACAAAAAGCTGCAGGCTGCTATCTGCGCTTTCATACAAGGTCATTTGTGCTTTGTCAGACCATTCCTCTCCAAATGAATAAAAAACATGATTTTGGATAACAAAGTTATGATGAAATATATTTTTTCACATGTATTTTTGCTATCCTAATTCATCCTTAATTTTCATTTATTCCTTCATTTTATGAAAGGCTCTTATCTGTTTTTGCACATGACCTCTTGTAGACAAACAAAACAACAGTCACAGCCACCGTAGCCAAAGAAAATTAAATCCATATTTTGTCTTCCTTTCTGTCTTTTCTTTTTCGCAGTCTGCACCTCTTTCCTTTAGTGGGATTCTTTCTTCTGTCCCTATTTCATTTTGTTTGTGCTGCTCATTCTCTGAACTCTTGTGGCAGAAGCCACCAAAACATGCAAAACCTTCATTTAAATCCCGCCCCCTCCACCATGTTTGCAACCATACAGCTGTGCTCCACTGAGCTCATGCAATCTTTTCAGATCCTTGTCATTTTCAGGCTGAATCTGTGGCTTTCGAGCCCATCGTGGTTAAATGTTGTGTTGGGAGCACTTTTAAATGTGATGCTTGTCATTCGACGAGGTTTGAGGGAGATTTATGTTTTTTCCACCAGTCCAAAATCAAACACTGAAAAGTGTGATGTTATACTCTTGGCGAAACTGTTGGGTGTCCTCATTCCCCATTGAACCCCTCATAGTTTAACAAGCACAGCTAAAATTACATCTGC
>JAQLOL010014431.1:0-11367 GCA_029783665.1 Naso thynnoides
ATAGCGAGGGGCTGCTGTAGGCCTGCTTAAATAGTGTTCCTGCCCCCAGCTCTGCACCGTGATTGGTCCTGCGTCCTTATCGGTCACAGCGACAGCACCTGGGAGGAGGACATTGGGAGGCAGAGAAAACACAGAGAGCAGGGAGGAGAAAGAAACACACAGAGACCAGGGGAAAACTAAGGGGGAGAGGGCCTGGGGCCATAACAGAAGGATATAAAATACTATGAGAATGTATATATGTACTCACTAGCCACTTGCATACACATACATACTCATGTATATATGAATAAATGCATGCTTGTACATACTTCATGCATAGCCTAAGTCAGGGGTTCCCAAACTTTTCAGCCCATGACCCCCAAAATATCAGTGCTGGAGACTGGGGACCCCATCGACCCTGGAGGTGGCATGTTACATTGTACACAGCCGTGAAAATGCACTATTAGGCCTACAAGGGCTTTAATATAACAACAACAACAACAACAACAACAACAACAACAACAACAAAACAACAACAGCCTAACAGCTGTAATTGTTATAGTTCTGAATTTTCTGTTGTTTTTGCCTGCTGCTGATCCTCTCTCCCTCTGCCTCTCACTCAGCAGGTGCATGCAGAGAGGCGGGGCTCATCAGTCTCACCTGTCTCTCGTTGACAATCAAACAGCCTTTATAAACTCCTCTCTCCCTGACTCCTGTGCCAGACGATTCCCCTTACAAGTCTAGTCTCTTTGTCCTCGCTCCCAAGAAAGATCACCCCGCTCTCGAGTATTTCCTTTTCCCCGTGTTTGTTACACATTTCTCAAGTGTCGCTGCAGTGAGTTTTTGCAGTCCTGGTATTTTGTGTTCTAGCAGTTTATCGTAAGTCTAGTGTTTTTTTCCCTTCAGGTGATTTTCTGTTGTTTTCTTTGTTACTTTTGCCGTTTTTGGTTTTTGTGTTTTTTACCCGTTGTTTTCCTTGCCTGTTTTTCCCGGTAAGGGTGTTTTTCGTTGTTACTTTTGTTCAATAAATCATTTCTTTATCGACTCTGCATCTGGGTCCTGGCTCTCCTTGACAAAACCGTAACAGTAATATTGTTTTTAAGTAACTTAAGAAAGAATATAACCAGAATTTGAGCAATAACAGGTTAAATATGCGATTGTAAATTATTTCATAAAATATTTTGGTTTTTTGGAAGGCATCTCGCGGCCCCCTCCCAGTGTCTCGAGCCCCCCCAGGGGGACCCCGGCCCCCACTCTGGGAACCTCTAGCCTACATGATTTTTTTATACGTGTGTGAAAGCTTTGGTGAGCGCCTCTGTGAGATGAGGATCCGGGCACTGGTGGACTCAGGATGTTCGAGGGGCAGTGGGGAAAATATTAAAACGGACACTTGTTGTATGCAGTGGCGCACCAGCGTGCAAAAAGCTGACAGGCAGGTAACTGCGTTTGTTCCACTGGAAGGTTGTTACATCATGTTATATCTACCATAGGGACATCCAAGAGTTCACTTCCTGGCATTTTTTTCTAACATTAGGACACTAGGAGGGTGGTTGCCCCCCTGTCTCCCCTCTGAGTCCACCAGTGGATCGGGTACTTTGCCCAAATGATGACACCCAGAAAAAAAGAAAACAAAAACAAAATTAAAAAAACAGTCTTTGACCAGAGGGTTGAAGTAAACTCCCAGAAACCACCTGTGTGATCATAAATAAGCCTGTGATAATATTTCCACTAAAAGACTACCAACATTCTATTTTACTGAGTTTTATTGTTTTTCAAGCAAGAAGGTTATTGTGCAAATTCACCAGATGTGGTCATTTTATGGTCGAACAGTTTGGACATTTACCTCAGATCTGAAAATTTCAGAAGATTACTTGACACACTTTTTGCCATATCTTCTATTTTTATTCACCCAAGGAATGGAGGGTGGCAGAAAGGAGTTAAACAGCCTGTAGTAAAAACAAAAGTGTCATTGCTGTGAATATAGATTATTCATTTCATAAAAATACTTTTCACTTCTCTAAAATGTAGTTAGTGTCACCACTATAGATACCAATAATTTAACCAGTTCCCTTTTGGTGGCTGAGCCAGGTGAGAAGCAGTCAACATATAACATGGTGTTGTTCTCATCAGAAAATTATTCATGAAATATTAGTGGAATCTCGTTACATTTCAGGTCAGCTGTTACAACAAAAGCACTTTGAAGAGGCAAACAAATTGCAATTACTCAAATGTTTGTTTCAATATTTTGTATAATTCAATTTAAAGGTCTGATCTGTGAGACCAGCAGGCTATTTAGTTTTTAAGAGGAGTTATACATTTTAATGCTGCAGAGACATTAGAGCCCGACTGTTTTAAATAACCTGCACACCGGCTCATCACACCGTGTTGTCCCCGGTAAGACTGCTCTCTGACCGGCTGATCATCTCTTCAGGAGTCGGTAACGTTTGAAACAACCAGCTTCCACAGACTGTGCGTTCGTCAAAGCTCCGGGGAACAAATCTGCAAACAGGCGTCATTTGAATAAAATGGCAACAGCTTGTGAATCCACACAGAAACTCTCTCGCTTAAAAAAAATGGCGTTACAGTTATATATTATTTTTAGGCAGTAATATCAGTTATATCACGCGTTTCTAATAAATTTCGTTAATATTATTACAGTTGTTGTGTCAAGTAACGCCCCAACACCCAAACTTAAGAGTCGGCTCTAACATCACTTACGCACCACCAGTTTCTCTGACGCGGAGAGCTGCACCCATCTGCAAACATGTCAGACTGAGAAAAAACAGCTGTTTGTGTTTTTTGTGCATCGAGTCACATTTCACCACCAAGCAGATGATTGATTAGATTAGATTCAAGCTTATTGTAGTCTGACACTCAGGCTGATCTGATGCGCTTTGCAGCTTTATGGCTGAAACTGCGCTTTGCTTTTGTTTTACTGCAGGATAATTATATGAGCATGCAGTGAAATGTGACAAGTGACAATTGTGGGAGGAGTAGACAAAAAAAAGTCTATTCTATTTATTCAAATGAAACACAACAAAAATGAAGTTATCAGATGAAAATGTGTTTTTTTTATTCTTATTAAAAAAAAAAATTATAGTTACATCCCGTAAGTTTGGGCACGGGAACAAAAATTGTATAAACTGACGTCACTGATAATGACAATGTTGTCATTGATGTCAATTAATCATTCATTATAGGACAGGCCGGCACATTAAGGCAAGGCCCCTGGGACATTGTGTTTAATAAACTGCAGATCAAATCTTATAACTAAAAAAGGACGGTGTGTAGCTTACAGTGCGCAGTGTCCATGTTCTCCTGTAACTGGGCAAAACTATTTTTCACCGATGGAACGAAGCTGTTTTTTTAGTTTTCAGCCTGATTTGATCAAGAGTCTGTCGGTTGACATGCCAGTGGCTCATTTTGGATCAAACATGAATTTTTTTTTTTTTTTTTTAACGGTTACGTTTCGTTCATCCGCCTTAACACGAGACCAGCCACTGCGCGGGCCATGCAGCAAAATGACGACTGGCTATGAGTAACATTCAACATCTACAAGCCAACACAGGGATTCCCAAACTTTTCAGCCTGCGATCCAAAAAATGACGGTGCCAAAGACTTTGAACCCCCATCGACCCTCGAGGAGGCGCGCAGCCGCGCATGCGCACTGTTGGGCCTGTATGTAAGCAGCAGCATCAACACAGCACATGAGAACAACAGCCTAACATCTGTCCTCTGTCCTCTGAGGTGCCCTGCAGGTACCGAGTACTTAAAAAAACTTACATTCTAATTTATTTCTCTTTTGCGTTCAGAGTTGCCGACAGTTATTTCCTTGTTCTTTGTACCGAAGTCTAAGTATCAGCAGGAACCCGTAATCACTGTAGATGCGCTTATTCAGATGATAAAATTACTCAGTAAATTAAACGTTAAATACCGCGATATTACGCCGTGAGTCGCGAGCTTTATTTTATAGCGTTTCCCACTTTTGCAGATAATCCTCCCGCGAAACTGAAAAACCAAACATCTCTGATAAATGAAGGAGCAGAACGACGAAACTCTGACAGACCGCAGAGCAGATGCTGCTCTTTCGACTGGTGCAAAAAAAAAAAAAAAAAGTGAACTTAATGTCTTTATTGCGCGTTGAATTGATGGATGAATATTTTCTAACGATGCTTTCAAGCTCCGAGAGGCTGCTCTCCGTCACCGCAGCGCGCGGCCAAACTGACATTAGCGACGTCACTCTTTGATCCCCCGACGTCGATCCCGGCCGATCATGTCGGCGTGTGCGGAGATCCAAACAGCCTTTATAACGTTACACACCTGCGCCGTGCGTAATTGCGCGCACAGTCCGGGGAGCTGGAGACGTCACCGTGTTTTTCTGCAACAGGGGATCGCTGCAAATATTCAAGTTTGACAGACACTCACATTGTGGACGGTTTTGCTTTCGGCATCCAGTCAAAGTGATGCAGGGGTGAACTCAGAGTGCAGCAAGCAGCTCTGCGCTGTTAGAGAAGAAGATTATTACGCGCTTCCGTTTTTGGAGCTTACTCATTCCTCTGTGGTTATTTTGGTGAAAGTAACGCAGAAGTTCGGTAATCACCAACACATTACTTTATACAGAAAGTATTTTGGGGGTAAATTATTAATTTCAAATGAAAGTGACTGGTAATATCTAAAGTACTTTGGGAGTAACTTGCCCAACACTGCGGTAACATTAGAGGCAACCAGCTCCCACTCCGGCAAATTTGCCAGCAGGCGTTATTCGGATGACATGACCACATCCGGTGAAACCACACAGAAACTCTTACGCCTGGGGGAAAAAATTATAAAACTGATACGACAGAATTCTGACAGCCTGAAAGTTGCTTACTTGGCACTTTTCACGTGGGCGGATTATTTAACGCATAACTGTGCGCGCCTCACCCTTTTCACTTTCCCGACATTTGGGAAACAACGTGATGATTTACTTTGTCTGGAGAAGCTGCAGCATGCATTCACTAACAGAGTGTAATCATACGTTAACCTCACTGCTATTGTTTTCCTTTGCTGTGCGCATGTTCACTCACGCTCCTACTTTTGCTTTCACTGACAGACAAACTCTTCACCCGCGCAGCTACGCAACTACTGCAGAGACTGTTAATGGTATGAGTGCGTCACGTTTTACTGATCAAAATTACGTTTTGCCGGTTGTGTCGGTTAAAAACTGTCAGGCTTCTGCAGCGTTTTTTGGTCCCACGTCGTCAGTCTGCAGCGATTTCACCTCACCTCACCGACATTAGGAGAAAAAGACGCATATGATGAGATTACAATGGCCTGACAGTAAGTCATTTAAAAACAGCAGGATGAGGGTGAGCTGCATGTTAAAAACAAATGCAAAAGGAACTCATGACACCAAAAGTAGATTTTGAAAAATAGAAAATAGAAAGAAGAAAAAAGAGGAAGTGTTAGGGGAAGGACAAGAAGTGTGAAGTGCTTCTGAGCAGCAGGCGACTTCATATTTGTTCGAAGACTCAGAGCAGCTTTGTGTCTGCCATGGAGAGCAAACGACAGAGGAACCTTTGCTTTGTGGCCGTAGGTAAGATAAAACCCATTTTAAGCTCGAACTTATCTTTGCACGCGATAGCAGGTCAATTGTTCAGTGTGTAAGCAGTCTCTAAGACTCATTTTTGGAGTTTGAAAATGTTTCTCGTTTAAATAAAGCAAGGGAATCCAACCCTGAAACAAGGACAGCCTTTATATTTGAAATTAGAGAATGAGCATTGCCATTTTTGCTCTTTTTCAGTCTATTACCTCCTCTTGACCTCCACCTCACCTGCTGCAGGTCAGTCCAGTCACCTGTGTGACGTGTACAGTTCTCTTAGTTTTGACTTTCTGTGCAAAATTTTGACATAATTTTTTCTATTTCTGATGTGCCTGATAGGTTATCGGATCAGATTAGTTGGGTCTACTGGGTGCTCTGGAAGAGTTGAAATCTACCACAGAGGGGCCTGGGGAACCGTCTGTGATGACTACTGGGACTTGAATGATGCGAAGGTGGTGTGCAGACAGCTGGACTGTGGCAAGGCACTGAGTGCTCCTGGGTCTGCCGAGTTTGGTGAAGGAAGTGGAAAAATCTGGCTCGATGATGTAGAATGTTCGGGAAGTGAAAGGTCTCTAACTGAGTGTCGGCACCGAGAATTTGGGGAGCACAACTGTGGCCATAGTGAGGACGCTGGTGTGGTCTGTCAAAGTGAGTACAACTGTGCAACTTTATTTTAGTACACTCATGTGGTATATTTGTCACCTTTGTGTTTATGTATATATACATATATGTTTGTTTTTCAAGTATTTTTGGTTTACTTTTGAAAACAAAAGCCAAAAGCTTTTTCACTTTAGTTCACATTGCAACTTAGAACCGAAGGTTCACAAACTTTTCAGCCCATGACCCCCAAAATAACAGTGTCAGAGACCGGGGGCCCCAGCGACCCTGGAGGTGGCATACAGCGTTGTGCACAGCTGCGCACAGGCACTATTAGGCTGATACAGACACAGGCGTCAGTGCAACTCAAAGGAACTGCAGCCTTACAGCCATAATATTATTATAAAGTAATTTTTAAAAGAATATAACCAGAATTTATGCAATAATGGGTTAAATATGGAATTTTAAATAATTTCAAAAATGTATCGGTTTTTTGCAAGGCATCTTGCGACCCACCCTCCGTGTCTGGTGACCTTCTGGGAGGTCTCGACCCCCACTTTGGGAACCATCCACTTAGAGCACTAACTAATCTCTGACATGATCTCTGTATGTTGGGTGATCTGCCTGGATTGTTATTTGTTTGAATCCATTGCTGGGCGAGGTAGGTTGATTTTTAATGGGAGAGCGAGCGGTGCACTGAGAAGACATCTCTCTCAAGGTTGGAGGACAGAATAATTTACTGTAGCTAAGTACGATGCTTCATTGTATCAGCGAAATGCTTTTGTTTTCTCCTCAGCTCATACAAAGTGTTTTTTAATTTGAGACTGTGCTCAGACTCTGGACACATTCTGTGTGTGTGTGTATGTTCTGACCTTTTTGGCCAAAAGAAGATCAACCATCGTATACTCTGAATTTCTTTTCACTTTATTAAATCATCACAAAGACAAAGTATTTGTACAAGACCTTTATTTTATTATTTTTTCTTAAATCTCCACAACGCAGCACACTGCTGAATCTCTGTATCAGAAGGCACCAACATAATCTTTAAAATCTGCCTTAAAAGCAAAACTGGCATGATGTTCATGTGAGGGACAATGCCCGATGAGGTGTCCATTATCAGAAATGAATGGACGACGTGAAGGCTAAAATGTCCGACATGCAGTGGAGTCCATTTGTTCCTGATTATGACACCTCAGAGGGCATTGTCCCACTTATACTCACTTACCCAAGAAAATAATAATTAGACCATTAATTTACATTTTCATGAGTTTTGCTGTCAAAATTTAAAGCTTTAAACAAGCCCTAACTCCGTTTCCCTGGCAACACCTGAGACCTTGACAAAAAACTGGAATAATCATAACAACCCCGTGAGATTCTTATGTAATGGAAACTTAGTTCAGTACTCCAGTAAATAGGACGGGCCATAGATAGGACGTAGCAACGGGAGAAAAACAAGTCGCTCAGCTGTTAGCCAGAGAGCTAATGCTATGCTAGCTAGATTCAAAGTCAGTAACGCTGACAAACAGTAAATGTGATCGGTCAGTATGTTATACAGCTGGTCTAGCAGGCCAGTCAGCCATGTGATCATCCTCAAATCAATAACAGTTTTAATGAAGATTCAAACATTTGAATGAAGATTCAAACTGGTGAACATTTGTATTAATGACTGTAGCTTGAATTTACGTTACAGGGCTGAACAGATGGACGTGAAACAGGACTGCAGCGGCTGAACGCGTGCAAACTCAGATACTCACCTTTTTTTAGATCAAACAAAGGCTAACTCACCTCTCAGGGATAAGCTTTGCATAAAATTGGACGGTTTAGCCAGCGGACACTTAGTTTAAGTCTCAGAGGCTACTTCTCTCAGCTCACGTGTTATGAGCGCCATCCTGTGGTGTTTAGAGGATATTGCACTGCAGCACCACAAAGTGTTGGAAGAAAGATATTCTGATTTTTTTCATGTAATTTATTTCTTAAGTTGCAGAGTTTGCAATACTAAGCAGCTGCTTTCCACAGGCATGTTTTTATTGTCATGGTAAAAAATGAATGTCCATCAAAAGTGAGAAGTCTGAAAACACGATAAAGCCCAAAGAAAAAGGAGTGTATACATTTATCATTTTATAATGAAAAATGTGTTGACTTTCCCATTAATATATTAAAACAGGTAACTGGTGCTGATGGAAGGTAGAGCTTAGATTAAACATGCACCACTGAATACTGTGTCTCAACTTGACTATGACGTCCTTTTTTCAGTGGACCTCCAAAAGCCCAGCATCTCCCTGACACCTGCAGGTGAGGTTACCTGGGGTCAGGACATCAGCATCACCTGTTCAATCTCAACAGAGATGTTGGGTGGAACATTCATTCTGGAGAAAACTTCAGGCTCATTTAGAAAAACCTCCACATCAAGTAGCGGATCTTCTACCTTCAACATCCATCAAGTGAATTTTGATAATGAGGGATTGTACCAGTGTCAGTATGAGAAAAAAATTTCTTCTTTCACCTTCAGCTCCCCAAAAAGTAATTCTGTCAGACTTTTGGTTACAGGTAAGAAAAAAAAAGTTTCCTAAACTGGATTTTTTATTTACTTGTAGACAGTCAAAAGGAAACAAACCAGTCATTAAAAACAATTACAGCTCAGCTCAAAGACAACACATCTGAAGCTCTGATATTTGTGCTGTTTTTAAAGTGACGTTCCCGAAGCCAAGCATTTCCATGAATCCAGCTGGTGAGGTTCCGTGGGGTCAGAGCGTTTACTTCACCTGCTTGATTTCGACTCATATTTCGGGTGGAATGTTAACGCTGCGACAAACGTCAGACTTATTCAGGAAGACCCAAACATCGAATGCCACCACTGCTACCTTCAACATCCCCCAGGTGGACTTCAGCAACGAGGGATTGTACCAGTGTCAGTATGGGATAAACACTTCAAGTCAGTCTCTCAGTTCCCCCGTCAGTGACTCCGTCGCACTCTCAGTTTCTGGTAAGAAGACATAACAAAAGTAATAAAACAATCAGTATGACCTTACATTAAGTCTACCCTTATACAGGGTTAGAAATGGTTTATAAATCAGGTCATTAATTAGGTGATAAATGCCTTATAAGACATTAATAATGACCAGTTACAAATGTTAGTAACTCATTAGTAAATGGTCATAACAATGAGATGCAAAGAAACATCAGAATTTGATGGGAAGAGAACAAATACAAAGAAAGGTTTAGACTGGGCACAACAACCTGAAAGAGGGACCAAGAATGGGTGAGTGGTACACCACGAAAGGGAACGTTGCCAACTGTGCCACATCCAAATTTGGTGAGTTTTGGAGGATGTTAAAGGCCTCAAAAAGCCATTTCATTTGTGTAGCATAATAATAATTCCTTGTATTACAATAGGTGCCTAATAAAAAAGGTAAATGTTTAACTGATCACTTGGACATGTCAATATAGTTGCCAAATTTGTTTTCAATTTTTTTTTATAATTCATCTTGTATATTGATATTTAGTGTTAAATAATTTGAATTGGTGTCAACATTTCATCTGGGACTCATATCGACGGTGTGAATCAAGAAGGTTTATGGTTTTTTAATCCTGTTGTCCGTTTTGTGCCCAGTGAGGCTGCCGCAGCCCAGCATCGTCCTGACCTCTCCTGACGGAGGGTTGGTGTGGGGTCCCCACGGTGCAGAGGTCACCAAAGGTTACAGCTTTGTCCTAACCTGCTCCATTAACTCCAGCTACTCTGACGGCCATTTCAGCTTCATCTTCCCTGGCTCCAACAACAATGATACCAAACCAGCAGTCAACCGCTCAGCCTCCTTTAGCTTCCCTGTAGCTGAGTATGGACACCAGGGAAACTACAGCTGTGTGTATGAAGTCACTCTGTCGTCAAGGGCCTTCATTTCTACTGAGACAACACAGATTAATGTTGTCATTAAAAGTAAGTAGACTGTAGAATTGAAGCCAAGCATTTTTACAATGTATGAATAACCACGGAATGTCACGTAGTCCTATTATTGTGAAAATACTTAATTTACTTTTGCTTAGTTTATTTGCACATTATATGAAAAGACAATAAGGTAACATGGTGGCTTAGTGGTAAGCACTGTTGCCTCACAGCAAGAAGGTTGTGGGTTCGAATCCATTGTCTATAGCTTACATCTAAACCAGCTAACTTATGTGAGGGGAATGGGTGGATTCGTTACACATACATTTACCTTACAAAATCAAATGCTGAAAAGTGTGACACTCTGGGCAAAATTCCCTGTTGCACCTCTCACAGTTCAGAAAGCACAACTAACGTCACATCTCCTTCAGTAGCTCTTTGATAAACCTTGAAGCCATGTTACGTTGTTATTAGTAGATATTAGCAGGTTAATTTGAGTTACTTAAAGTTATTAAAAATGCTAGCAAGTAGGGTTGCCAACCGTCCCTTTAAATACGGAATCGTCCCATATTTGGAAACTAAAAGACGCGTCCTGGATTGAACCGGTAACGGACGCACTTTGTGTCTTATTTCTGAGAATCAATCATAGGCTGTAATGTCTAAGGAATTCATGAATGACAGAGCAATTTATTTGGGAATTTACGGTAATCTTAATGCCCTTCCCCTCTACTGCTGCTTAACCGATGAGCTGAGCGCATTTTCACGCATCAGTGTGACAATGCGCTCAGCTAATTGGTCGAAGCACAGTCACTCCGTGTTGCTTGCTAACTTCGCCTGCCAGCGACAGTCACTGAGCAGGCAGACTGTAAATAATCCTGATGGTAATGTGGTTCAGTTTCTGAAACTCAGTCCGTCTCTCTACAGGTTTTTGATGTGGCATTGAGCTGCTTTTGATGCTCACTAGTTCAGTTTGTGTTTGTGTGTTTTTATCATAAGTGCAGTAGTCGTGGCCTTTTTAGGCACAAAAACTGTTTGTGTTTACAGTTTTTGCATTGACTTTCTGTTTGCACATTTCTGTTTGCACTGAAACTTTTTAAAAAAGAAATTTGCACTACTAAAATGTTACATGTTTTATATATTTTAAATTGTTTTTAAAACTGTTTTAAGTAGAGATGCACCGATCCAGTTTTTTCCGATCCAATCCGATACGATACCTGGTCTGAGCGTATCGGCCGATATCCGATACCGATCCAATACTACTGTTGAATGAATGAACTGTATACTTTGCCCTGTGAGTGAAGGCATCAGGCTTGACATTAGCCTGGTTAAA
>JAQLOL010014432.1:0-11358 GCA_029783665.1 Naso thynnoides
TTTGGGTGTTGGTAATTATAACAATGTTTCAAAATAAATGTGTTGGCTTTCTTGGCTACAAATGACATTTAACACAGTATCAGGTGACAGGGGAGAAGACTAACAAAGCCTCAATGTTCTATTTCAGGATTCTCAACAGACTATGAAACCCTAAACTTGATTATGACCCTGCTTTAAACCAGATCCTCACATGTAAGATTAACCCTTTTATATAAGTAGCAACCCACTTACAGGTATCATTGGTTTGCATGCTTATCTAAATTGAGCACGAATGAGCCCCTGTTCACCTGAAACCGGTAGAAAGTGCCGTCGTCTTTGAGGGAGAGGACGTGATCTGAGATTGGGAAGAAGTATCCCTGAGCTGAGATGAGACTCCCGATGTGCATGGCTTCAGCTGTGAAAGGAAGGACCACAATGAGGAGTACAGATCACAGCAGGTTCCAACACACAATTAACTGGGATGCAGCATCCACTTTGATTAAATCAAGTTAGATGTAGGGCCAGGCCAATTATCAGTTTGCCAATAATATTTTACCAAAATAAATCTATTGCAGATATATTGGTATTGGTGTAAGGCCAGAAAAAATGCTTGGACTAGCAATTTAAAATGGTGAAATTAGATAGTATTTCCAGGAGTGGGCGGTCCATTACTTAATAAGTGAAGTGTTCACTGTTCAGTGCACTGATGTTTGAAATAAGTATTGGATTGAAGTATTGGACTGAAGTATTGGATAACTGCAATCAGCTATTCATTTGAATTCACACTGGACTTGAGCTGTGGGATTCAGCCTTGATGTAGTTTGACTGGGGCTGCAATATGGATGACTCAATGACTGACTCAGTGTCCAGGCTGTGGGCTACTGCACCAACAATAAACACTGTTCTCCCACCACTGTGCCTCAGGTCGGGTCCGCTAAACAACAAATCCATAGCAAAAACTGGCCCGTATTTGTATTCTATTTGTTTATACTCCTGCTCATGATGTGTTGCCTTTGCACTGCATTTGCCAGCATTAACGTGTGAAACTTTAGTTTTCTGTTGACAATGATTTTCTAGGTAAATTCTGTTTAGCCACAGTGGCAATCGATGTTAATGCAAACAGCAAAAATCTATTTCAAACAAAACAGTATTTAGGCTTCTGAGAGGATGAAACTTTTTCCCAATAAAAGACCTGCAGAACCGACCACACACTGAATGATTAAAAACTGGACTGCTGTTGGATGAAAAAACTCCTCAGTTTCCGAAGAAATAAGACAAACATATCATTTTCCTCGTTTTTTAAAATAGCTTCAGGCTTTATTTGACAGGCGCATGAAGGACAACTCATGCTCGAATATTAACATGCATTTGTGGTTGTTACGATTTTAACTGGGCAATGCTGCACATTGTATTTTCAAGTCTTTAAGTGAATAAAACTCTGCAGATTTCTGCCACTTGGAGGCTTTTGCTTTAACAAAGTCATTATGTTCTGCATAAAGTAGGATCATTTTTAAAAACTTACCTGGATCCTCGATGGCCAGGTTCTTCATTAACCATTGCACAATATCTGTACCTGAATCAGGTCATAAATGAATGTTACACAGTCTTTAGTCACAAAGAGCACTGAGAAAGATATGGTACCATTTGAAAAGTAGAAAAGGACAAGGAATGTAAGAAAAGCTGAAAAGAAAAACATGTTTTTTTTTCTCCCTATTACCACCTTTGAGTCAGATTTTGGGGACTGAATATGTTGAAAATGTCTTTTCAAATGAAACTCTAGGGAATAACTCAATATTAATGTAATTTAAATGAATGGCAAGACATTATGTGTAACAAGGAAAGGTTTTGCTGGTTTTAAGTTAATTTAGCTTTTTTTTTAATAAAGGAAATAACTTCAAAACAAGAGTTCTAATTAAGAATTAAAGAAGCTATCTTGTAAAATTTCCAAGAAAAATCTGCTAAAGCATAAAATTCTTTCATGCCATCGGCACTTAGGAGGAGAGTGACAATAAGAGAAATTATTTTGTTTATATGTGTATGATAGGTAAACAGGCTGAAAAGCTTTCGTTTGTGGAGGAGATGGAGAATCATCTCGCCTGGGCCTCCCCTCTGTGTTCTGAGTCCTGAGGGAGGCGGCGTTAAATCCTTCATCATTCATTAGTTTTCTGGCCATCGGCACACAGCTGCAAACATTTGAGCGGCTCTTCTGCAGATCCAACCGTTGCTGTAGTAATTGTGTTTATTGATATGCTACGCTCTGCTTGGGGCATACTGGGGTAATGCATTTTCCATAAGTGCCAGACTGAGGAAAAAAAAAACAAAACAAAACAGTGGAATGTTAATGGCCTTTCTTTGTTCCAATCATTTGTTTGGGTTTTGTCAAAGCCTCCTGCTCTGGCTCCAGTCTGTTAAAGTGATTTAGTTTATCAACTGAAGGCAGCTGGCTGACTTAAATGTCTTCTTTCAGGTAGAGCTGGAGGATAATTTTTTTATTTTTCTTTTTGAAGTCTTTATTTATGAATGTGAACGGAGTACCACATCAGTTCCGCACACTGACAACTGTAGTCAGGCACGGCAGAAGCAGTTGGAGGTTAATTGCCTTGCTTAATGGCACCTCGGCAGGAGGAGGACAGTATTACTCATTCAGTTTCCACACTCTCTTTCCCGAATGCTTAATGACATATTATCCTCCCACTTTCCCTCCAGATATTGGGCTTTTCACCAGTGATCCCCTGCTGAAGATACAGAACAGCAGCCTCTAAATAAACAAAATAAAATGCAGCAGCAACATATATGTTTTGGGCACAAAGGTGTGCTTCCAGATGTTTAAACTCTATTTCTGTCACTATTCATGGCCATTAAAGAAGGCTTTTTGGAAACCCATAATTAAATGCTGTAATTTGACAATCTTTCCAGAAAAAATTCCACTTCCACAAATGGCAAGTCCACAATCTCATAGAAGTTTCTCTAAAGGATTATGTTCCTCAGTAATTATTACAAAAACAGGACTTTCCTGTAAAACTCAAGTAATTTGTTAAGTATCCACTTATTGTAAACACTAGTCTCCATATAGCTTGAGTAGTATGTTTGTTTGTATATACAGTATTTTGTTTTATATAAATACTTGTGATTTTGTGCATGTTTGACTGACCTTTGTTCATCAAATGAGGACTGTCGACTGTTTTCTGTTAATAAGTACCAATAATGGACCTGAAATTTTAAGCTTTATAAATGAGACAAGTTGAGGGGAGGACATTCCTTGTAAAAGTAATGGTAATACTCGGTAGTGAAATAACTCTGGGATGGCACTATCTTAACCACAAACACAGCAGTGCTAGTTGTTTTATAAATTAATATTTTTAAGAAACCAAAAAAAAGTTTAAACAAACCATGTTTATGCATTTTTCTGACATGGACCTCTAATAGTTTTGGGCGGAAAAAGGGGCAAAGTTCTTTCAGGAGTAAAGGCAGTGTTGGAAGATCTAAAACCACAATCATTCTGTTGATGTATTCTTACAGACGGAGATGTTAGATCGGGAAACACTCATACAGGCAATTTTGGAAGGTAAAGACAAAATAAGTCATATGTAAAGACATACAGCATGCTCGTACCTGTAACAACACTAGGGATTTTGGTCATGAAACTTTTGACAGTTCTGATGGGGACACCCTCCGTCTCATCCTGGATGAGAGTGATGATATCTTCAATCTGCAAAGGAAGATTAACCAAGAGGACAGAGAGAGGGACACAGACAGACAGGAAAGAAAAAAAACTGTTAAAATGACGGGGTAAGATTTTATTTTATATTTGTCATCTATCTCACTGTAGCTTGTCTGCCTCCTTCAAGTTTGTTATAAAGATCAAATCTTTTGCTTGTGACCATGCATACTTTGTAGCCCTCATTTTTCAAAGAACCCAAAAAACTTGTTATTATACTACAATTAATCATCTTAACATATTCTCATTTAGGGAAGGAAATGCTGGTTCTGCTCATTTGACTTCAGCTTATGAAGACAACACTTCCATAATGTAATCCTTTTAAAGAGGTTGTGATCACAACTGCACCGATGTTCATGAAAGACACAATGCCTACTTTACTATTAGATTAGAACACAATTTGTTGTTTTGATTCTAATGTTAATAATCCTCTGTGCAGAGCTGCTTTTTTGTTTTGCATCAGAGTGTGGGAAGTCTGAAGTTGGTCGCTTTGGAGACGAGTAATGCAAAACTACCACACAACTCGGTATCTATAAATAAACTCCGAAACAAATCTTGCACAGAGGGAGGTGGCAGCATATGCTTTATATGCTCTGTACTGAAGACAATCACATGATAATGCTAAAGAAAAAAAAAACATTGCCTAGACATCCTGCTTTCTGGTTCCTGTGGTTCTGATACATACAGTGTATATTCTTGCACATACAGTATGTTCTAGTGCTGTGAGCAGAATTCTGACCCTTGTAGCTTTACGAGGGTACAACGTGCAAACCATAACTGTGGTTGTCAGTGGAGTACAATTCATGCAGGCACCTAGGCTGTGTCAAACCCCACATGACTATGTACTTCCACAACAGGCTAATATAGACTCTACTTAATGACCTACTTTACTCACCGTACTGTACAGATCTTCTCAGACATCCTAAAATAGTCAAGTTGAGTGCTGATGCTTCATAATTGTATGATCATATTATGACCATTATGACTAAAAAGTATCTTGTTCTGTCAATGGAAGCTTCATAATGTTATTTAAAATGTGTATTTACAGCAAGAACTTCAGAATTAGGGAGTTAAAAGCTGGAAGTGATGAGATGAAAGATGAGACAGAAGGACAAAGAAGTGAAAGCATCATATTAGTTTTGGCCTGTGTATTTTGCATAGCTCAGTTTGGATGGACACTGGTGTTAATAACTGATACTAAGGACAATGCAACAGCACCACTATATAATAAAAGAATGAAAAAAAGGCCATTATTACAACTTTTCATAAAGCAAACAAGCTACAAGGTTGTCCTGAGATGTGTTTCAATAACTGAAACCATTTGAGATGTCTTACAACTCTATGTTAATATTATGATGAAGGTTATTGTGTTCATATTTTTACCTACCAAGTTTTCACCACTGACGAAATAGTTTTACACTTGTGAAATACAGTTATTCACTTTCTTCCCGGTGTTAAGATTGATACCGGTTTTTAGTCTGTCAATGAAGTATTAAATTCGGGCAAGTACACAATTATATTAACCTAGCAGACCGGAAACCGCCCGCTGCACCACTAAAGCTCAGTTTTGGCAGTGATGACGGGACTCCATGACAGCTCGCTGTGTCAGGTCAAATAATAATAAAAGCATCATTATTGTCATCTTTAAATGTCTGTCTGTGTTCAATTTAGCACAGATTCAGCCGAGTTATTCTACCCCCGCTTTCAGTATTTGTCCAAAGCAAAGGAAATAGTCTCGTGGTTTTAGATTTATACTTAGCAAACACAGATGAGAGCAGCCTAGCCTTTCTTTGTAGAGAAAGTGTAGTTCAAAATAAAGCCTGAGGTTTTAGCAGAATGAACAATTGAGACAAGCTGTTCTTTTTGTAAGCCAAGTGCATTGGTCCGAGACATAATAACTGCAAAAATTAAGGAAAAGCTCAAAGGTACATTCAGTACAGTAATTTTCCTCCCGAGAAAAGATGCCCCACGACAATTTAAAGATTCGAACTGACAAGCCTTTCTGTTTGTATCTCCCTGGTCATCAGACTGCTGCGACCCTGTTCCTCTGTCTTGTTTGAAGAAATGGATCCTGGTTGTCTGCCATCAGCAAGGGCAGAGGCAGCTTCAGGCTATGTGTCAGAATCAATAAAATTATATCATTTCAACAAGGCCTTGATGGTGTGTGGAAACAGCTGATCAAATGACTTTAGTTCATTCCACTGTCATAAACCATTGATTCCTGCCTGTGCCCAAGCAATTAAAACAAGTATTCAGACCAGGTTTAATGCTATTTACAACAACTGTCTATCACAGATTTTCTGATGACAAAAGAGGCAAAATGTTAAAAAAAAAAAAAGAAAAGGAAAATTAAAATACATTACTTATATTTTCCCATTACATGACAACTTACAGTACTGTATGTCATGTTATAGTAATGCTAGTTTGCATCATCAGTAACAGCCACTCTATTTAAACAAAGAGAAGAAACTCAAACTTAAACACCAAGAAACCCAAAAATGAAAATTCATCACCTCTAGCCACATCCTTTGAGGGAGTAGAATTTTAAAATGACCAAAGCAGCAGTAAGTAAAAATACACAATTATAAACAACTTGAGGATCATTGCTTTAAGAAAGTACTTAAAAGAATCAGTTGTCCACAGCAGTTTCCAGGCATTATATTCAGATTTTGCTCTTCATAGAACAATATTAGTGGGTCAAATAAGATTTTCATCTAACCATCTTTTGTTTCAGTTTTTTAATTGAGAGACCTCTGGCAGCAGTAATTACAATTTGTGCCTTCAACTAAGGTCTCTAAAGTCAACATAGTGCTAAAATAGCTTACAAAGTATGGTTCTAACAATATTAATATACTTTAATGACAGAGTGTGGTCTAGACCTGCTCTATATGTAAAGTGTTTGCTGTGATTTAGTGCTATATAAACAAAATTGACTTCACATGACTAAATGTCAATTATTATTAACCTCAGAGGATAACACAATCACTATATCCAAAATCCAAAATACTGTATAAACAACCATGCCTTTATTGTCACGAAAAGCATTTCAATTTTGTTGAGCACCAAGCACAACAGAACAAAAAAATAGAATAGTTACCAGCAATAATACAATGAAAGCAATAACAAAGGAGTCAAAATCATGTTGTAAACTTAAGTTAGTGTCTTTTTAATTCATACATTACAAACTAGCCTGGACTCCTTAGTATTGTTAGCATGTGCCAGTCTTGGTCATGAGAATCTTCCTGCCTGTTGCTTTAGACTAGGGCACAGTCTATATGGGATTTTTGAGGCCAATGCCGATACTAGGAAGCAAGAAAACTCCAATATCCGCTATATCGGCCGATATTCTAGATAGAATATTTTGAATGTGGTTATACATGCAACAGAGATATTTAATAAAAGCAGGATATCTGACAAACTTTACATCAAAGATCAGTGCACTAAACAGTAAACACTTTATTTATTACAGTTAAATAATGGACTCTGCTGGACAAACATCGTGATTACACCATTTTAAATTACCAGTCCAAGCATTTTATCCAGCCTTAAAAAACAGTTTTAATATTGCATAATTTCAGAGAACATGTGTGCCAACACAGGTATGTAAGGTTCAGAAGAAATGTAAGGTTTGAAGTAAAGTTAATATCTGCAACAGGCTAATATCAGCCAATAATATCAGCAAACTAATATATCGTTTTAGCTGTATTAGCTTGCGATTGGGCCCTTCTTTAGAAGTCAAAAAATTACAGTAATCTTCCAGATGTGTGAGTGTGGATAACTAACAAGTTTAAACAAGCCACTGTTTTCTTCCTAATAAGCTGCTGTCTTTGCAGGTGAGTTCTGTAGGCTTCCCTCCAGGGTGAAAAGTGCATTTGGCCAGATCGCATTTCAATGTTGTTGTCCGGTTTAATACGGTAAAAATTTACCCATTTTGATGTTTGGTGAAACAAAAGTCTGTTATTAGTCTCGTCTTTCTCCAAGAATATTGTCAGGGTGGTGTC
Source organism: Naso thynnoides (assembly GCA_029783665.1). Lineage (NCBI taxonomy): Eukaryota > Metazoa > Chordata > Actinopteri > Acanthuriformes > Acanthuridae > Naso > Naso thynnoides. Next base: position 7,699 of record JAQLOL010014432.1, read on the forward strand.
ATGTCTTTTTTGCACGTCTTCTCAAATTCAAATCTTTTTTCTTCGTCTTTTCTCTCCCTCAGGTAAAGTTCGCTTCCGGCTTAAAGCAACACTACAACAGCGCCCTCTGTGTATTGTCAATTGGAACGTGTTCTCTATGCCTAACAATCATAACCATTTTGACAAAAGACACTTAACATAAAATATTTACAAGAAAAATATTAGTTACTTTTTAGTGATAAATTTAGGTTAAATACTTTGCATATGCTACCAGATTTTATGCTAATTGTTGTGTCAGTTATAAATGTTGTACATTAATTATGTAAACAGTTGAGGTTACAGTATGGGTACCTCAATTCAGGGGTGAGCAGAGTTGGGTTGACTTTGTTTTTATTTTATTTTGTTGCATGGTTTTGAGGCATCCCTGCTGCATTAACCTCTTGATGCCGTTGAAATTAATCAAAGGCCATTTTCACACAACGCTGTTTGAACAACTCCTTAACACTTCAGGGTTATGATTAAAAATAGGTTTGGTTGAAGGTTAAACTGGTAGTTACTATGGTTAAGTTCCTGAATAGAAGATAAGCAATACTGCAGTGAAAATCCTCATAAGTCTATACAAGCATATACTGTATACATACATACATACTGTGTTTCTGGGCTGTCTGAGCCTGCCTGTGCTGCGTGAGTATGTCTTTGTTTTTGTGTTTCTGCTTTGAGAGCAGCCCGGTGGGCACAGATTTCATCAAACTTATTGCAAGTCACTCCATTTTACCCCCCAGCGGGGCAGTTGGCTTCCTGATTACAGTGTTATCACCACACGCTCAGCAGAAGCAGCCAGGAGGCTGGCAGGCAGCATGGCAGGCAGGTGGGTTATGGGGTGACAAGGACTATGCTGCTGATTGTGGTTTAATGGTCCCCTTGGGCAACAGCATTGCCGTCCATTTGTACTCAACAGTGATGCAGATGTTGTCTCCATCTCTTGGTAATCAGTTTATTGTCTGAGTGGGTTTCATACTTACTGCAATCTCATGAGCACAATATTCCTCTAAACCAATGTTATGGTGAGGAAAAGTTTCTACAGAATGTCATTCAAGTGTGAAGGCAGTATTCCATCCATACATAAAAACACACACACACACACACACACACACACACTCAATTTCAAAATAATAAAACAATAAATTAATCTCTCATAATTACAAAGTGTATTGTCAGGAAAGCATACTATAAAAAGTATAATAAAAAATGTGCATTAAAACCTTTCAGAGTGTCATATGATTATATATTATGGTATTGGATTATTATTATTATTGACACTGTAAGAAACTTTCGTAGTTCTTTAGCTTGTTGAGGTGAAACTAATTTTGACTATGAAAGAAAAGCATCATATTTCACAACACTATCGTGTGCTTCATGTGACAAATCCCAGCTTACTAATATATAAAATAAATATATAAAAAGTATAATACTTGGCTTTAATGTAGAGAATGGCGAAGTGGCACCAAATAGACTGCAAAGCAAATTAACCATCTCAAAATTGTATGAAAGCACTGAAGTAGTTGTAGTAATGATAGATACTTTTCACCACAGCATAGGTCCAGATTTTGGGTGACTAAATGAATGTTTACTCAGTCTATACTGGATGCTACTGTACATGCTCAGGGGATGACAGTCATTGTTGGCAGGGTACAACTAAAAACTTTCAGGCATAAGAGTGTATGTAACACGGTGCTGCCACTCATGGCCAGTGAGAGAACAATAAGTTACGCAAGAGTTATTCAGAATAGAGGTTGGCTATAGAGCATCATCAGCCACATCCACCCATGCCGAGAGGTCACAATAACTTAGAGTTGGACCAACTACCTGGCAAGCACCACACGCAAATACTTGCAGACAATGCCAACAAAAGCACTCTACATTTATGAAATGCCCCTCTTTTGAATTACTGACCCTGAAAACAGCTGCAATTAGCCTTTCTTCACACAAAGAGAAATCTGTGAGAAAGCAGACCGACGTGGCCATCAATGTGGCTATAATGAACAGCTATACATCCTGCTGAGAGATAGAATGTCAGCCATGGCCCTGAGGGGCAAGAACGTCTGCGCAGAGATACCTGGGTAATACATTTTGAGAGAATGGAAAGAAAATCACCTCATCTGAACTGTGTAGCACCAAACCGTCTACACGGCGACACTTTAACACGCTGCCAATCGATAGCAGGCTGGCTGAAGGCTAGCCGAAAACAAGCAGATGGCTGATGGTATTTAAGTCAACGTTTTGTTAAATATTTCTGCTGTTTACTTGACCACAGCTTTGACTCTTGGACAGTTTAGAAATAAGAGCCTTTAGAAATGGATTAGTAACAATGCTGTAATTTCATGACACCACAGACCATTTTTGAACATCAAAATGTGTCATGAACCTACAAAAACCCAAAGATTGTCACTAAATGCAACAGCCTCAGGATGTCACAAATGACAGATGTTGAGCATTGACTTTTGATGCATTAAAACCCTCCATGCATACCCTCAAAGTCTCTATTATAAGTTTATTCCATGGCAACAGTACCAGACAGTTAAGTTACTGAAAAAGGTACAAAAATTAGTCCCTGACTGATATTTTTGGGATCAATGCTGATATCATTATTAGGTAGCAAGAAAATTTCAATATCCCGACATATCGGCCCATTCCATATTTGTCGGGTGATAAGTTTAAATGTGGTTATTAAGTACTTGTGACAAAGATGTGTAATTAAGGTAGTATATCTTACATTTTAGCAATTTTATTTCCAAACATTGGTGCACTGAACAGTAATAATAATAGTAATTGATTCCATTCATATAGCGCTTTTCTAGATACTCAAAGCGCTTTACAGTGAAGGGGGGATCTCACTAACCACCGCTAGTATGTAGCACCCACCTGGGTGATGCAGGGCAGCTATTTTGCGCCAGAATGCTCACCACATACCAGTTTGAGGAGGAGAGTGAGAAGAGTGAATAAGGCAATTACATGAGGGGGATGATTAGGGGGTCAGATTGAGTAAGCCAGGTTGGGAATTTAGCCAGGACACCGAGAAACCCCCTACTCTTTGCGCCAAGTGTCAAGGGATCAGTCCCCGTCACTGCACTGGGGCAATGGAATAGATTTTTGGTCAGAGGGAAGATTGCCACCTGCTGACCACGACCAAGACCACTTCCAGCAGCAACTTAGTTTTCCCAGGAGGTCTCCCATCCAAATACTAATCAAACCCACACCTGCTTAGTTTCAGTGATACCAGAGGCAGGGTGACCGTTCGCTGCTGGCACAATTAGTAAACACTTCACTAATTAGTTATTAAATAATGAATACGCTGAAACCGATATATCTGCAACAGGCCAATATCAGCTGATGATATCGGCAAACCAATACATCTGTTGAGTCCAAACAAAAGTCTTTTATTTCCCCCCAGGTGAGAGCTGATGGATTACATGTTACTTCGGAGAACAAGTCTGAATATGCCTGGGAAGAAAAGCACACATATGGGCTGAAATATGTGCCACCAGAAACTGAATTTGAATCCTTTATATTTGAATTCGAATTGCAAACTTGAATAATTGAATTAAAAAACTGAATTTGAATCACATAATTTGAAATTGTATTGTTTAATTTGAATCATTGCATTGAAAAACTGTATCTGAA